>VUYV01000081.1:2892885-2935571 GCA_008711295.1 Anarhynchus alexandrinus
GCAAGAGCCTCTCTGCATACCATGCCTGGGCAGCAGCTATAAACATTGGTCTTATCACTCTGAGAAAAGTGAACATTGTCTGCACAATATGCTGTTAATTTCAGTAGTTAGAAGAGGCCCAGCTAAGAAGCGAAGTTACTGAACAAAATTGATTCTGTTTTACCTCAAACCAGGACAGGCTACTTAGGCAGAATATTCCAGAGGGTTATGAAAGCCCTCTTGAACTGGATGCAATGTTGGATGTAAATGAGGGGAGAAGTGGGCCTTTGTTAATACTCCCAAGCAAAAGTACCCTGGATATCACAGAGTATAGGGAAACCCAATTGCTGTACTGGTTTGATGAGTGCAAACTCAATCCCTGCTGTTCTTATTCCCTGTGAAATTGTCAACAAGCAATTTTTACTCTTTCATCAAGTGATACTGAATTCAGAGTAAAAAAATAAGAGAGAGAGAGAGAGAGGCAGGCATTAGACTAATCAAAATAACGTCCTTATTATGATGAGCTTAATAAGCCAGAAACTCATCTTAATTAATTAGCTTTAAATCAGAGTCTAAAAAAAGGATCTCGGTTTTAAGTGGGACCTCAGATTAACTAATTAGTTAATGTTTGCAAAGTGTGGTGAGTATGTGGAAAGCGAGGGAGTTTGTTCTGTAGTACGGGATCTGTATTTAGTCTGGGGGAGTGTGTCCTCAGCTGAGGCCCTAATCTAATTACTCTTTTGTCCTTCAAAGCTGAGAACAAATTCACTCATCTGAGAAAACCAGGACCACTGAAATTGTAATGTACAATGAAGTTGGGTAACAAGAAAAACAAATTCAAGTGACTTCTGTATCCTTTCCTTGAAATTCTGCCTTCTTAGATTCTTTGGTTTGTATTTTAGCTATGTTCAAAAGGAATATTATGTCATACTCACAGAAAGTAGTAATTTAGAACTCATAATCATGATAATTCACACTAGAAACATCAGCCAACTAGAGTTACGAGAAAGTACAGCAACAACAGGGATCCTTACTCTCTTACTCTGCCATGTCCTAAAAATGAAACACGTGACAATTGTAGTGGTTTGAGGTAAAAGTGACATTGGAGTTTGTCTGTGTCCTTGCACAGATAGAGATGAGGCTGACTACTTCTTTTGCCTGCCCGGTCTCCTAATTACGGTGAAGGTAAATCTGCAACAGGTACTCTGCAGAGTGAAGGGCTCGGACTATCCCAAAGGCCACACATCCTCAGATCCCAAGTTCTACATGGCCATCAGAAAGGTTCAAATATTCATATAAGGACAAAACTCAGTCCCCACAGTTCCCACCACAGCTGCAGGAGAGGGACTAACTTTATGGCCTCATCCTTGTTCCTCTTTTTCTCTTCTTCTAACCTTCACCCTTTCCTCCTAGAATAAACTCCTCAATCCCTACCCATTCACTGCCAGTATATCCCTTTATTTCTTTGCCTCAGCATTTGCACCCCCGCCTATACACTCTTTTTTCTCAATTCACCACGAAAATATTTGCAGGCAGCCTCTACTAACTTTTCTAAAAAAGGCATACTTCCCTGTCTTTCCTTTAAAGAGCGCATCATTCCTTTGTTGTTGTGTGGCCCCCGGTAACACCTGGAAGACGCAACACTTGGCGAACACTAAGTCAAACGTTCTCCATATGAATGACAGATTCTTTCTTTTGGTTATCTCCTTTTCAACAATATTGGGCATTGTTCGGAACTAAGAGTAATTTTACAAGTTGAGAAAATAAATTCATTTTTAAATTGGCAATGCCCCTTTAAGTGATTCCAGCTTTCTTTTAAAAGACAGTAAAAAATCTGATAAAATGCAGCGAGCGTGAGGTATGCTGTCAGGGGACATGACAGTGATAAGTTTTGAAGAGAAAGCTCAGATAAAGAGGTTTGATGAAATAGAGCACATTTTCTTTGTTTCTGCTTAATTTGATTCAGCAGGGGATATAAATACGAGCCTTGAGAAACAGAGCACAGCAATCTCTTCTCCCACAAAATAAGACTGAGCTGAGCTAGTACTTCCAAACAGATCTGGAAGTTTTGATAACTGCCTACTTTTTATCTGAGGTAAGCTTGTCAACCCTGCACGTAGATCCATTTCACCCCGGTTTCACTCATTTAATGGGATAAGCAAAAAAAATGTTTTTTTAGGAGAAACGGAAATCAGGTTCAAGGCAGTTTCTGCTTTTATCACAACTGGGCAGTTGGTAGCTCATCTCCCAGACATTTTGTCCACAACACAACCGCACATCACTTTTTTAAGTGTCTTGTCAGGACAGACCCAAGGATAGAACAACAAAAGAACAATCGGTCGATACGCATGTTCAATGCTGTCAGCCGTGTCGTAAAGAAGACTTGTTCAGGCTGGAGTTTGTAGAATTGTGGTTTTTCCTCTGACACAGAAGTGGGATGTTATCTCCTGTCTCCCGCGGTATGAGTTTGGTTTAGGGAGTGAAGAATTCATTCTCACTAGCTATCGCGTCGAGGGGAAGATTCTCAACAATTCTCAAGACAATGTCTGAGCAAGAATCGTAATGATGTGTATTTCACTCCAGATGATGTCATTTAAAACACAGACTATAAGAGTTTTAGGGGATTAAAAAAAAGAAGCAGCAATCAATGACATTTTAAAAATCTACTGAAAGTATCCACTGCAGCATGAAGAGGTTATCAAAATTAGCTGTCATTGTTTATTACCAAAACTACTAATTAACTATTGATTAAAAAAAACCTAAGCAGCAAGTAAAAACAACACACCTAGCAGAGCAGCGATGCATTACAAACAAGCAAAAAGGAGCAGTGACTATCCAAACCACAGACCACCGATGATCTGAAAAATTTTCACGTTACTTTTTTGTGGAAACATGAATGGGTAGCAAAACAAAAAATACGAAAAAGGCTAAATTTATCTTTAATTATATGTGATCTGCGGGCTGGGGACTATCTTTATACTTTTCAGCGTTTGCTTCCTTTTGTTCTCTTTCTTCATTGTAGAGATTTTAGAGACTTCCTGAGCTACTGCCATGCTTGATTTTTTGAAAAGGCGCTTTTCACTTCTCAGCAGGAAGCTCACAGCTGACTATGGAGATCCTGCATCTTTAATCGTGTTATTTTCAGGGAATCACCCCTTTCAAAAACTACCAGGTTTGAGCTGAAGCTGTGTTTATCCATGGACGAGAGAAAACAGCAGCCACATAAATTTCACCTATAAGTCCTGGGCTTGACGGCTCAGTGCAGGAATGAGATGGCATTTTAAGCTCCACACCTAAGCGCTATTTGGTCCTTTGCTGAGGCTGCCAACAAGCTTGCCAATTAATGCTAGAGGTGAGAGGATAATCTGTCCTCTAGAAACTGGAAACAAACAGGCAAACATAATTTCATACAGTCCAATATCGCCCTAGCAAACTCTGGAGCTATGCTGATTGAATATTCCCATAACAACCACACCTCCGAGGAAAGAAATTATCTTCTCCGAGAAGAATGTCTTTGCAATGGCACAAAGCAAGTGCAAAAAATCCCCTCTACCACTTCTTTCATGTATGGAAACAATTTACAGATGAAATAGAAATTGAGACTAACTCGAAACTTTACCCAGATTCTCTCAGCCTGTTACTTAATCCCAGCTGAAAAGCCCTGAAGCTCCACTTTACCTGCTGGGATCCATCCTACTGGGAATCCATCTTCTGGTGTTGGCTGCAGCCTTCCAGCGTTACAGCCACTATAACAACTAAGCTTGTGAAGTCTCTTTGAGAAACCCCTTCAGATCTGTGGACTCTGGGAATTCAGATTGGCCAGGGCAATGCTTGACAATACCACAGAGCATCTTTGCCATAACTCACGCTGGCTTCACCCACAGGTTAGGAGAGGCAAACTGTTGAAGATTAGACTGTCACTTTTTCTTGCTACCTATAGATCCTCAGATGCCCCCCCCAAAAAGACAAAGAAAGATGTGTAAAAGTGGTGACCCTTTTCTACCCACAAAACGGAGAATTCTCCCCCATCCTCTGGCTATACAGAAGCAGATGAACAAAACAGTAGAAGGAGTTTAAAAGCAGATACACAGAAGAAGGATTATGGACTTCTTGATAATGATTGTCTCATGCTTCGAAGGTGGACCCCGAATAAGGCAGGCCTAGGACTATATCTGCTGATGAATACACACTTTTTTATTTTATTGCCTATGTCTTATACACCTATTTCTGTACTGTTAATTGCAGCAGTGGGCTTTGAGGCAAGGTGAAATGTCTCTTTACCAAGCTAAGTTTTGCTACAGCAGCCTCTAGCAGGAAAAAATAAGAGGCACGAAAATTTGTTTCGGTATTGGATAAGAATAAACGTAAAGTGAAATTAGTCTAGCAATAACACACATTGTGCCAGCTACATTTGCTCTTCTTTTGCGAGGAGTCCTGATTCAGACAGGTACAAATTCAGAGTGGCTTGTCAGCAAGCCAGTGTTTGAAATACCAACGATTGTCGTGGTACGGTTTGACATTGCTTTAGCTCACAAAATTTGCTTCCATGGGACCTTTCAGTATTGCTAATGAACTGAAATAAGGAAAGACATCATGTCTTTATGTCACAAAGGGAGTCAAAATGCCAAAGCAATGAAAAATTATTAATATAATTCATAGTTATGCAGAGACAAAGTGTATTTCTGGTAGAAGCTAACAGAATAAAAGAAGGCCTAGAAATATTTTCCTGTTTATAGGGCAGTTGTAAGAGGTCTTTTTCTAAGTGAACTTATTTTTTTCTACGAGAAATTCGTGTTTCACTCTTCTGTTTGGGAGGAAAACCTAATGGAAATAGCTACAGAGATCAGAATATATTAGTGTATATATATTTTCAACAACAGGAATTGTACCAGTTTCCCACAACAGTTGCAACAGGTATACAATTTGGGGTACTTTTTGGATTATGGCTTCATGGCACTTTTTTGCATTAAATTTAAATGCTAAATGTCCATTTCCTAAGGCAATATGCATTTCATATCTCTAGATGCAAGTTTTGTTGATGCTGTTTACAGGGTCTTCAGGAAGGACAGGCAGGAGAAATGAGGAGGGGGTGTTGTGCTCTATGTCAATGACCAGCTGGAGTGCATGGAGCTCCACCTGGGGATGGATGAAGAGCCAACCAAGAGCTTATGGGTCAGGATTAAAGGGAACACAGGGGCAGGTGGCATTATAGAGGGGGTCTGCTGCAGGCCACCTGACCAGGATGACCAAGCAGANCCAGCTAGAGTGCATGGAACTCCACCTGGGGATGGATGAAGAGCCAACCAAGAGTTTATGGGTCGGGATTAAAGGGAACACAGGGGCAGGTGACATTATAGAGGGGGTCTGCTACAGGCCACCTGACTAGGATGACCAAGCAGATGAGGCACTCTATAGACAGACAGAAGCGGCCTCGCGGTCAAAGGCCTTGGTCTTCAAGGGCGACTTCAACCACCCTGATGTCTGTTGGAGGGACAACACAGCAGGGCACAAGCAATCCAGAAAGTTCTTGGAATGCATAGATGATAACTTCCTTCTCCAAGTGGCAGAGGAGCTATGCTGGACCTTGTCCTTACCAACAAGGAGGGGCTAGTGGGGAATGTCAAGTTCGAGGGTAGCCTTGGCCGCAGTGATCATGAGATGGGAGAGTTCAAGATCCTTAGGGCAGCAAAGGGCATGTGCAGCAAGCTCACCACCCTGGACTTCAGGAGAGCAGAATTTGGCCTCTTGAGGGATCTGCTCAGTAGGGTACTATAGGATAAAGCACTGGAGGGGACAGGAGCCCGAGGAAGCTGGTTAGTATTCAAGGATCACCTTCTCCAAGCTCAGGAGCGATGCATACCAATAATGAAGAAGTCAGGCAAAAAAGTCAGGAAGCCCACATGGATGAACAAGGAGCTCCAGGACACCCTCAAAAGCAAAAAGGAGGCCTGCAGAGCGTGGAAGCAAGGACAGGTAGCCTGGGAGGAATACAGAGAAATTGTCCGAGCAGCCAGGGATCAGGTTAGGCAAGCTAAAGCCCAGATAGAATTAAATCTGGCCAGGGACATCAAGGGCAACAAGAAAAGCTTCTACAGGTGTGTCAGTGATAAAAGGAAGAGTAGGGAAAATGTGGTACCTCTCTTCAAGGAAACAGGAGACCTGGTCACCCAGGGTATGGAAAAGGCTGAGGTACTCAATGACTTTTTTGCCTTGGTCTTCACCTTCAAAGGCTCTAACCACACTGCTCAAGTCACAGAAGACAAAGGCAGGGACTGGGAGAATGAAGAACTGCCCACTGTAGACAAAGACAAAGTACGAGACCATCTAANCTTGAAGGTACACAAGTCCGTGGGACC
This sequence comes from Anarhynchus alexandrinus, assembly GCA_008711295.1. NCBI lineage: Eukaryota > Metazoa > Chordata > Aves > Charadriiformes > Charadriidae > Anarhynchus > Anarhynchus alexandrinus. Next base: position 2,899,221 of record VUYV01000081.1, read on the forward strand.
TGATGAAATCCATCCACAGGTCCTGAGGGAACTGGCGGATGAAGTTGCTAAATCGCTTTCCATTATATTTGAGAAGTCATAGCAACCTGGTGAAGTTCCCACTGACTGGAAAAGGGGAAATGTAACCCCATTTTCAAAAAGGGAAAAAAGGAAGACCTGGGGTAGTTCAGGCCAGTCAGTCTCACCTCTGTGCCTGGCAAGATCAGGGAGCAGATCCTCCTGGAAACTCTACAAAGGCACATCGAAAATGAGGTGATTGGTAACAGCCAATGTGGTTTTGCTAAAGGCAAATCACACCTGACTAATTTGGTAGCCTTCTACAACAGGGTTACAGCATTAATGGATAAGGGGAGAGCACCTGACATCCTCTATCTGGACTTATGCAAAGTGTTTGACACTGTCCTGCATGACATCCTGGTCTCTAAATTGGAGAGGCATGGATTTCATGCATGTAACACTTGGTGAATAAGGAACTGGCTGGATGGTCACACTTAAAGAATTGAGGCCAACAGCTCGATGTCAAAGTGGAAACCAGTGATGCCTGGCATTCCTCAGGGGTCAGTACCAGGACCAGTCCTGTTCAACATCTGTGTCGGCAACATGGACAGTGGGATTGAGTGTACCCTCAGCAAGTTTGCTGATGAAACCAAGCTGTGTGGTGCAGTTGACATGCTGGAGGGGAGGGATGCCATCCAGAGGGACCTGGACAGGCTTGAGAGGTGGGCCCAAGTGCAAGGTCCTGCAACTAGGTTGACATAAGCCAACAATGTGCACTCGCAGCCCAGAAAGCCAACCATATCCTGGGCTGCGTCAAAAGAAACGTGGCCAGAAGGTCAAGGGAGGTGATTCTACCCTTCCACTCTCTTCTCATGAGACCCAACCTGGAGTACTGTGCTCAGCTCAGGAGTCCCCAACATAAGAATGACATGGACCTGTTGAAGCAGGTCCAGAGGAGGCCCATAAAGATGATCAGAGGACTGGAGCACCTCTCCTATGAAGAACGGCTGAGAGAGTTGGGGTTGTTCAGCCTGAGGGAGAGAAGGCTCTTGGGAGACCTTATAGCATCCTTCCAGTATCTGAAGGGCGCCTACAAGAAAGCTGGAGAGGGACTCCTTACAAAAGCATGTAGCGAAAGGATGAGGAGTAATGGCTTCAAACTGGAGAGGGTAGATTTAGATTAGATATCAGGAAGAAATTTTTCACTCTGAGGGTGGTGAGGCACTGGAACAGGCTGCCCAGAGAAGTTGTGAATGCCGCATCCCTGGAAGTGTTCAAGGCCAGGTTGGATGGGACTTTGAGCAACCTGGTCTAGTGGGAGGTGTCCCTGCCCATGGCAGGGTTGTTGGAACTAGATGATCTTTAAGCTCCCTTCCAACCTAAACTATTCTATGATTCTATGATTTTTAAAACTTTGATTTTGATTTAAACTGTTCTTTTTTGTCTTTGCTGCTTAGCCCTAACCAAACGTAATTCCTTCTCTTTTATACCTCTTCCCTTCCATTTTTCTGTCATTCTGGTACTCTTTTCTCTACAAACATGTTCAGGTCTTTGAAGAGAAACCTTTTCTCAGCATCCTGGTCTCCATCTTTACAAATCTAAATAGTGGTATCCATATCTTTTTCCATTTCTTATTCCTTATCCTTGGCAAATTTTCCAAACTTTCACAGCATTTTCTTTCAGCCCTCTTGAAATTTGAATTTCTATTCTTTACCCAAATGCTCCTCCTCTTTCTATTTTAGCTCAGTTGTCGCAAAATACAACTTTTATTCCCCTGCAATGAAGCACTGTATCAATAAAATCTGGAGCAATTGAAATATATACACAGAAGGAACGTGTTTTCATTACAACTTAAAATCATACAAATTATAGTACTGCTGTGTCATTCTGTAATAATTTTGTGTATTTCTCTGTCTAGTGAAAGCATATGCAGAATCACAGATTCCTAGATACCTCTGACAAAAGGGATAATAAGCCTCAGTAAAATTCAGACTGAACGGTATTTCTCACCCTTCCCACAACTCTCAACTCCTACGAGTCAATTCAAAGTACTACAGAATTACATATATTTAGTCTGGTCATTAGGAAACATTTCTTGACTGAGAGGGTGGTCAAACACTGGAACAGGCTTCCTAGAGAGCTGGCTCATGCCCCAAGCCTGTCAGTATTTAAGAGGCATTTGGACAGTGACCTTAATAACATGCTTTAACTTTTGGTCAGCCCTGAATTGCTCAGGCAGTTGGACTAGATTAGCATTGCAGGTCCCTTCCAACTGAAATTATTCTGTACTGTGCTATGCTGTGCTATGCTATGCTATGAGGAGAGGCTGAAAGAGTTGGGGCTGTTCAGCCTGGAGAAGAGAAGGCTCCGGGGAGATCTTAGTGCCGCCTTCCAGTCCCTAAAGGGGGCCTCCAGGAGAGCTGGGGAAGGACTTTTTACTGGGGCATGGAGTGATAGGACGAGGGGGAATGGCTTCAAACTGGAAGAGGGCAGGTTTAGATTGAACATTAGGAAGAAGTTTTTCACTGTGAGGGTGGTGAGGCACTGTCCCAGGTTGCCCAGAGAGGTTGTGGAGGCCCCATCCCTGGAGGTGTTCAAGGCCAGGCTGGCCGTGGCCTTGGGCAGCCTGGTCTGGTGGGAGGTGTCCCTGCCTCTGGCAGGGGGGTTGGAACTGGATGATCTTCAAGGTCCTTTCCAACCTAAACCATTCTATGATTCTATGATTCTATGCTATGCTATATATGTTCAAACAGCAGTAGTCTACTCCCCTCTCTGCTCAAATGGAAAAGGATGGGTACGATGAGTAAGCCCACAGGTGAACAAGCCCATGCTGACCCAGACAGGAAGATGAGAAAAAAGCTGAATAAGTTTAAAAGCTTAGGACTCTGGAAGGAAAATGCAATTTCACCAGTATTCTTAGTTCTATGTTAAGATAACAGCAGCCATGCTTACCCCAGCTTTTGCAGGAGGACAGGAGGATATACATTGTCTATTAAAGACCCAAAGTGTGGCTTGCTAATATCTTATACTTGGAAATAAAGCACTGACAGACACTGCATATCTTAAAAGGATAGAGGTTGGATCCACCCTACTTTACGTGTAGCTGACTCTTACGTGTCCAGGCTAGGCTAGCTATCCGTTTCTTCAAAAGGGAATGAAGAGTGAGAAGCACCTTCAGCAAGTAATTTATCTTCTAAAATAACTGAGATAGATGTGATGAATCACTTTCCACAGGAATTTTCTCCCCTCGCTGATTTTAGAAATCTACTTGGGTAGTTTAAATTGTTTTAGATGGTAACAAGAAGGCAAGATGAATCTTGTCCACCAGGCCTGTGTTTTTGGAAGATGTACTATTCAGTAAATGGATATTGCATCCTTCTGAGTGCACTGTGTCTACTTTGGGATCCTCAACAACCCAGAAAGACATTGACAAACTAGAAAGAATCCAGTGGATTGCTACCATGGTGGCTAAGGGGCTCACGCATGTGGCAATATGATGTATGGGAAGAAGCGAAGGGAGTTGCATCTGTTCAGTCTGAAGAAGAGGAGCTTAAGGGGGGGACCTAATTATGGTCTTCAATTACCAAATGGATGGCTATGGAGAAAATGTATGGAAAAAGCCAGTATCTTCTTGAAAGTACACAGTGAAAAGAGAAGAGGCAACACTCACAAGTGGCAGAAAGGGAAATTCCAAATTGAAGGAAAAAAGTTCCGCACAAGGGGTGTACTTAAACACTGGACCTGGCTGCCCAGAAGGGTTGTGGAATCCTTGTCAATGGACTCAAAACTCCTGTGCACGAGGCCCAGAGCTGCTCTGACTGAGCAGTTAACTGTGCTGTGAGCAGGTTTATGATGTCCTCCGAAAGTCCCTTCCAAGAAAGTCTCTAAATACTTTTTAGAATAACGTCATAGTAGCTGAATGTCATACTAAGTATAGGTGAAATGGCTGCATTAATGAAAAGCAAGGTCAAAAGGTACTACACATGCACAGAGCTATGTAATCACAAACTCTGTCATTTCAGCATGAAAAATTAATTGAATTTACATTGAAAACTGGGTCAGAGACAAATTGCCTCATGAATAAGGCCCAATTTATCCTTTACCACATCAAAATCAGAAGTCAGTTTATCTAAAAATAGTTCGGGGGAAAAAAATAGTGTAAACACCACAATGAATAAAGCTTGATGTTCTAGAAAACAAAGACATTCTCTGACATGTACTTATACATAAGAACATTTACTGAACTGATAAAATATTGATTCATCCTATGGCTTTGACAGTGCTCAGCTTCAAATGCCCTGCTTCAAAGTTGTGAAGGCTATTGCGCAAGTCTAAAAAACCCGAAGGATAAAGACTTCATCAGCCATTAAGAAGAGATAACGAATAGGCAAACAACTTGAAACTCAAAATTTTGCATTTGCTGTAATGCAACCATTGTTTACTAGAACCATGCAAAACTTTTCCAATAGTACTGTTCATTTACATTATACTTACATATACTTACATTCACCTATTTTTTAAAAAGAAAACAAAAATAGTCTGTGTAATATTCACTAAGTGCATCGATGCCACCCTACTGAAGAAATCAGAAATGTAGTTTTACTCTGAAAATAAACACCATTCAAAACACTTCTTTTCATAGGATAATACTCTGATTTAAAAAGTATTTAAATCAGAGTGTACTAATTTAAGAATATTTTAGCACTGTTTACACTGAGGAGCTGCAATTACAATAACAACAATAATGAAAAATTAACTATCACTTAATGACCTGAACATACATCATTTGTCCAATGAAGATTTTAATAAAAATTAATATGCATGAACAATAGTATCAGCAGACTTATATTTGATTCAATTTTTGCCTGTTAAACCATAGCATTTACTACAGAATTGGCTTACTGAAGAAACACTATAGATAATCACGATATACATAGATAGATAGAGGTATACAGGTGTATATATATAGTGTACATATATATATATAATGAGAGAGATATATATGACCTAAAGATGTTTAAGGTATTTGTCTTATGCAGTTGCTGTATTGCAGCATCATTTAAGGTAACAGGAGCATAATCGTATAGGCAACTGTTGTCACACAGAAATTTTTTTTAATATCCTATGCTGTGACTAAGTGAAATTCTGTGTTAGTCTGTTACACTGTGGTTGCCACTGACTGTTGTGGCAATAAAATCTGGTCCCACTAGTTCCTCAAAACTAGCTGAGTCGTATGGTCCATTTTCTCCGGATCAACTATGCCCTTCTCTCCAGAAACTCTAGAAACAGAAACACAGCACTGTACAGTGTTACTGTTCCACTTTTGCCTGTGTCCCTTTTAAGATCATTTTGCTGAGAACCTTACGTTTTTCTGCAAAGCTTTTTGTATCTACTGTGCCACAGCTTCTATTTCTGACAAATCTTTTCTGTAACATTCATTAGCATTCAAAACAATCTTTCTGCGTCTTAGAGTTCCTTTTCCCTTTGTAATCACCATGTTTCACGCTAAAGAGAAAACACGTTAATTATTTATTCCTTGATTAATGCAATGCTGAATAAAGAATAGCCACATGGCTTCAACTTACACTTTGCACCACAGAAAACACTGAAAGAGTATTCATTTCAGTCACCATTTCTCCAATGTGAATTCTCCATAGTAGCTGCATTAAACATTTTATCTAACCCTTCTTTTCCATCTAATTTTTCCACAGATTACTTTTTCTGAGATCAAGAAGAAAAGAGATGTAGTTTGAGCAGGATGAAAAATAGGTTACTCTTACCCAAGATTAGCCTTTCTGTAGAATAAGGTCCTCTCTTACTAACCCAACAATGCCTTACAACAGCAGAAATCGGCCCCTCAAAGAGAGTCACAGAAATACTCAGAGGAGCTTTCATTGTTTGTATTGTTGATCAATGACTTTTAAAAACTCTACATCAACCTCAAAAAGAAGCGCATTTTAAGGAGAAAGATTTACTTAAAACATTAACAGCAAAAAGGTCGGAACTTCTTGGTAAGTGGCTTTTACTTTGTATTACAAGAACACATGACACTTGAACAGTGTAAGACTAGAAGCAAATCATAGAACATAATCTTTTAAATAGTTCAATGACATAGAGCTAGCTTTCAACCTTAAAGTATTTCAGATTTTTAATATTTAAAAGATGTTTAAACTTAAAAAGAATAACGTATTTTACAGGAGGAATAAGAGAGTCCTCCCGAGACAACACAAAAGCAATCAAACAAAACGCATAGTCAGCCTAGAAAGGGAAGGTGGGAAAAGCAGAAACAAGTGCACCATCCCAAAAGATTCCTGAAAAGTAGAAAAAAAAATATTTCTTTTTCTTTCTATGCAATGAACACACTTTTCACTGTAAAGCATCAAGTCTCATAAATTCCTTATGCCGTAAGTCCCAAACACAGCTTTGGTCTTAAGAGAAACAGATTATATTCCTTGGTCTTCCTGTTCTCAGCCTCAATTAATTCTATACCCTGTAAAGTTGTATTGCCCCATCTAACTTAATCAGCTGTAAGGACCAAGACTGCCAGCCTTTATCTATATAGACTGCAAATTTTAAATGCCATACATTAGAATTTGTAGATTCCCTCTTTGACAAGTAAAAGCTTACACACCTAAATATTAATGAGATTGTCACTAATCCAATTAATTTAAAAACTAAACAGCCTTTCAATGACTTTTAGCTTTCTAAGGATAAGAAATTGAACCAGAGTCAATATGATAATGTAAAACCTAACGCTTACTTCAAGAAGCTCATTTATTATAGTAAACATCACGATTGTTATTCCCACCCCAGTGCGTTCTCCAAATGGCAGGATACATTTCATCCAAGTTGGTATTTACAGAAGAAATACCACATACTGTAGAGAAAAGGTTGAGGAAGGAGTGAGCATTTCAGTCAGTTGTTTTCCTATGAGAAGCTTACTGCTCTTGCCCCACTGTAAAAAATGCCAAAACTTACAGTAGGCTTCAGCTATTATTTCTCACACGTACAGCCATTTGCAAAGTGAAAAAGATAACATAGCAACTATTTGTAATCACGCTTCTGAAAATATTTAGACAGCAGCACGGTGACAAGATGTTGGTAACTGCAGGTTTGAAAGAAAGCATACTTTCAAAATCGTCTTAGTCAGTCCGCCCATTTTCAACAGCAGCTTAGCACAAACAATAATGCACATATATATGAAAGCTGCAGAAAAAAAAATTCCTTAAAAAATCTTCTGAAATCTCCCCGGCATAGTTGAGAACAGACGTTGTCAGGCGGTTAAATTAGCCAATACAAGAAGTAATGGATAGTTAAAGTAGCCAAAGAATATCCATGTGATAACTGTATTCTTCTAAAAATAGATTGATATTGCTACTGTGTATAATACAAAAATAAAAATTAAATAATATAATATTAAATTATTAAATACAATCTATAAATTATATATTACAGTATATATAATATATAAGTAAATAATTCCAAAATAAAATATTTATGTAGTATTTAATAATATTGAATTTCATGTCATTTTTATCCATTTCATAGATATTAAGAGACAACAGTCTATTCCAATCACAATCTATGATAAAATTTCTCAAGGTCTTCAGGGAAGACAGGATTTCAATAACGTGTTTGGGAAAGAGTCACTACTGGAAGTGTTTGCTATCAACCCAAAACCACCAAAAAATATGAGAGATTTTAAAAAGGGAGATTCTTAGGGAACAGAAAAGATGACCCGTAGAAAGCAAAGTGCACTGACCGCAATCAACATTTCACTTCAAAACGTTTGCAATACCCCTATGTCTGGAAGAAAATATCTGTAGTATAAATGGAGAATTTTCACTGATGTACTAACAATGAGCTACTAAATATAGTTCTTTTAAAAATTCTCTTATATTTTATTTATTTATCACTTGAAGTTATTTTATAATGTCAGCATACTTAGGCTGTTATATCAGCAATTCGATTTTCACGGTAATGAAAATATTTGAATTTAGTAACTCAAAAGTGATACATTTTTCATACATCTGAGTTCCATACAGATGTTCACAAATTTGAATTGAAGTTTTGTGAATTGGAAGTATGTGGACAAATCAGTCATCCTATGTTTGTTCAGTCATATGGCTCAAAAGCTCTCTTTGTCTGAGTGTAAGATGTCTGGAATATTATGAAATAACTATGCAATAACTACATCACTCAGTGTAGCTCTGAGTTCAGTGGAAAGACTGTAACTGAAGTTGAGTCCATAATAATTCTAATATAAAACAGAACAGTAAAGAATAGTTAAGAAAGTAAGCACGGATATACAGAATTTATATTCAGAATATCACCTCATGCTTCATAACTCTATAGAACTTTGTATTTGAAGTTTATTTTATTCACGGTACTATTCAACTTATGAAAGTGCATTTCTGATGCACTAATTCCAGACGTTAACATTTCTAGAATGGATGCCAGGAGCATGATTTCTCCTGTGCAGTTTCAAGCAGAAACTGTATCAGGCAGATAGAATAATATCAAATAAATCTGCAGGTCAATGAGTACAAATGAAACGGGTACTCTTGGAGACAGAAGTTCTGTCTGTGGCATGATTCAGTTTGAAAGTTGCAGCTTCTTGTTCCTCACCATGCATGTACGTGTGCCATCATCAGTTTCATTGATAAGAAAATTACATTTCTGCGTCTACTAATTCCTCCACTTCTTTTCACTGCTGCCAGAAAGCGTTTTATGCCTGCCAAGTAGGTGACAGGGCTTTGGTGACAGCAGCAGTAAGGAATTTAATGCTGTAGACTTTGGTACAATAGGAATTTCAAAACGGTTTTTCTTCAGACAACCAAGCAAAACAAAAAGCATCTTCTAGACTGCACACATAAATTTGCAGGCATAGTTGCTCATCCACACAGTGTAGATACTACCATGAACAATGTCAGGTAGGGCTCATGAGCACAAATAAACATATCTTCAAAGAGGGGGCAATCAAGGAAAAAAATTAATTGAAAACATATTTTGAACTATTTGCAAATATACTTTGCACTTTAGAAGAGCATAAGTTAAAAAGAAATTATTAATTATCTTCAATATGAACCTTAAATAAGATTTACATTTGCTTTTTGAAGCTCTGACAACTCCTTTTCCTTCTGCGCTTGTTCATCAGTTCCTAGTGAATTTATTCCAATTCTGAGTTCCCTAAAATCTTCTCAGCAGGTCTGCAACGTCATCTTCACCTATCGCGCTTCAATTACACGGAGCTCCTCACTTCGTTGTGAGTAGATATGAAGCATAGTAAGTAGGGGAAGAAAAAGACTTCTCAACTCGCTGTCTGCTCAGTTGGGAAACACTCTCCCGGTCTAAACCTTACACCAGGAAAGATCTGCCAGATACAGCAGAGGAGACAGTTCAGCCTCACAAAACGGTTCGGTACTGAGTGCTGACTTAATAGCGTCTAAAAGTGGAAAGCACAGTGCCAGCAGGGATGGGAAAGTAAACAGGTGTTGTCACTGCAGGAGAGGGTGATACGCAATGTTATCAGAGTTCTTACCGCCTCCATTTCAGACGGTATGCGCTGACTTGTGAAATCCCACGGTAAGGAAGAAAATCAGCAAGTCAGGAAGCAGAAAGACCTGCTACTCCCTGTTGAGTCTGAATATTAAGATATCTCCACTGTGTCACTATTAGCAAAGTCGGACAAGCATCAAGGTCAGACAGGTGAAAGTACCAGGATATTAATTGCTGGAATGGAGCCTGGAAATCAAAATCTCTGTGCACAAGGCTGGGCAACCTGTCTTCTAACATTCCTGACTTGTGAAAGCTTGATTTTGCATCTATTTTCGGATGGTTTGTGTTTATAATATTATCTATGTCATTTTGCCAAATAGTAAGTGATTCATTTCCCTTCTTAAATTCTAAATGAAATGTGTTTATTTGTTACCAAGTTGGGAACACCGAGTTGCACAACAGAAGATAAAATAATTGCCTCAGCTGACTACATTCTAGCGTGACAGAACTGGGTTTATTTCAAAGAGGTGCCCAGTTTCCTCACTTGATTAGATCGACAGATTGCCTATGATATTTTCCAGCTAAATTGTTGCTCCCCACCATACATCATAAATGCAACTGAGGACTGACTATTGTTCCAAAACTGTTGTAGGTTAGGGACTATCAGCACTTGCAGTGGTAGAAAATGCAATGCTACTTTAAATCTGTGCACAGTTCCACACTCATCTATACATGCAGTAATTATCATTATTTTCAGTTTGCATGAGTTTGTATCAGGTAAGTCAGCACAGATTATTCTGATCCAAACACTTTCCTGAGATAGACAGTGCTTTACTTTCTTTTAAGGACACCTCATTTTCTGTATCAGCCAGTAGCTAATTTATCCATTTAGAAACTTTGCCTAGGGAAAACAATTAAAACAAACTTAATAACTTTTCTATCAGTTTAAAGTCTTCTTTATTAAAGTTCTGACTGAGGCCTTGAGGTAAAATTCCAACAATAAAAAGTTGTATTAAGGTCAAAACTACACCGCTAGAACGGTCTTTAAAGTAAATACCCAACATTAGGAAGAGGGTGGAAAGGAGGACAGGAAGAAAAAGTGAGAGCCAATACTCAGAAGACATCCGAAGACACAGACACCCTGACCTTGAACAAAGTAATTCTGCAATACATTATCAATGCAGAAATGAAAATACATAGTGCAACTGAGGTAACACTGTCCACTCATTTCCTCCTTCCCTGTTTAGTTGAATGTTATTCCACAAGTTCTGAAGAAGGAAAACCGCGTAAACAGCATTCCTTGGAAAAGGACATGGGATGTAACATAGTTCAGAAACTGAACATATGTCAGCAGAAATATAATGTCATAAAAAAAAATTATTGCATACAATTATTACCACTTATTTTCTATAGCACTCATAAATCATTTATTTCACTCTGCTCAACACTGATAAAGGCCCATCTGGATTCTGAGGCTGACTGTTGAGCATCGTGATGCACAGAAGACGCAGAACAACTGAAAAGACTGCAGAGGAGAAAACATCACCCGAGGTCCCCAAATGATCTACAAGCTACAGTGGAAATACATGAGCCTGTTGGGTTTGCAGAGAGAAAATAGAGCAAATATATTCATCAAATACCTAGTATTTTAGAAAAGAAGGGAACAATCACTCTGCAAGTTTACTCTATGATTTACAGAAATAATAGGTTTAAATTACAGCAAGAAATATTCAGAATAGGTGTTAGACAACACCTTCTAATAGGACAGCCAGGATCTAAACAATTGCCTGGTTGAGGAATCCCTATAATTTTGAAAATGGTTGTATAAACATTCAGAAATTATGTCAGGCTGGGGAGGATCTGTGAGATAATATCTTGATACTCTTACAGCCTTATTTATGCTATCCAATGAATATGCATGTGCACACATGTACAACTATGTATCACTTATTCACATTTTCATGAGAGGCCTTTCTTATTTGAAGAATAAACAGCAATTCCTGACTTTATCTGGTTAGTGCACTTTATAAGTTTTGTGATCATGACATGAGATAATAATTTCATAATTGCTTTTCAAAATACAGGTATAAAATTCCAATTATCTGTTCCAGTGTTAACATTCATGCCACAGTACATTTAACAACTGCAATACTAACATAAAACTGATCATGCTCACATATGATGCGCTAGTCTAACTTTTTTGCTATTTTCATCTAGTGATATTATGTCATCAACATTTAAGTATGCTCCCTATTGATTTCAATCAGAAGTTCTGCTTAAAGTCTGATGACACAATATGGTCTACTGATGTTAAATGGCATGTGCATACATTTTAAGAAGGAAGATAAGCACAGCAAATGATCAAAATCGTAAGTTTTGTCATGCTGCTTTATTTCAAAGTGGCTAAAACAGGAGAATCATCTACAATGTTTTAACTGGTGATAAAACTGATTGCAGAGCTATGTAGAAAGGAGTATAGGATATAAATGGAACACTTCAGTCGCATAAATATTAATTCCAAGTGAGCTACTAGATCCTATCCATCCTCTAATATCATTGGAAGACACTAATTATCATGTTGCTATCAGAACTGAAACTTGGTAAAAACTTAGTTGTTTCCGGACATTCACTTTTATGCAAACACACTGTATTGTCCACAATAGATGATCCTCATAGGTTTGTACCCTGATTTTGCAAACCTTGCAAAACTCATTACTTTGATCCTGTAGTCATAAGAGAGCCTATGACTGTTTAGGTTTTGACACAAGATTGCCCATATTTGGCTTCAGTTCATCACAGAATCACAGAATGGTCAGGGTTGGAAGGGACCTCTGGAGATCATCCAGTCCAACCCCCCGCCAGAGCAGGGGCACCTCCAGCAGTGGCACAGGACGGTGTCCAGGTGGGTTTTGAATGTCTCCAGAGTGGGAGACTCCCCCACCTCTCTGGTGCTCTGCCACCCTCAAAGTAAAGAAGTTCCTCCTCATGTTAAGATGGAACTTCCTATGTTCAAGTTTGTGCCCGTTAACTCCTGTTCTAATCACAAGATCTACTAAAGTTCCTGAGTTTTATTAACTTCAAATCAGTAGTTGGATCCTGCTTGACTGAAAAGTGGAGCCACAGCTCTGCAGTAAAATAAAAAGTCATCTCCTGTTTCAAAATACAACACTGGCCAACAGTTGTCAGTTAATGGTATTTGTACCATCTGTGAAGAAAACAATAAAGCAAGCTGGATCTGCTATTTGCCCTTTGGAAGCAAACATGGTGCGTGTTGTGACCATCCATATCTGTCACCTATTTGGAGTATGCTGACACTCCTATGTGGCCTGTGTGTCTGCCTTTCCTTTTTGTGGATATCAGGAGCAAAGCAGCTCGTGGGCACTGGGACCGTACCCCGTTTTGTACTGAGACGTGGGTGTTCAAAAGCACGCTTGGGTACAGTAATATCCAAGACAGGGATGGAGCTACTACATTGTGGATAAAATTTCAAAAGAAGTCAACACTGAAAAATTTTGAAAGGTCGGTCTCTCGCTATACCTAGACATTTTTACAGGGCTTGAATTCTGCTGATTTGTATCTTACATTTTTCATTTGCACTCGTGAGAAACTGAATGGAAATCTGTTTCAGACTTACAACTGTAAAGAAGTCCATTCGACTTGTATAAAATTGTTACTAAGAGGTGATATAATCAGAGTCTATAGGAACCTACACAGGGAATAAAACTTTAAAAACGAGAATACTCTAAAAGAGGGACAAAGGCAAATCAACAGCCAAAATCTACATGCAAATAATTGAGAGATTCAGACTGCAGTTAAGATGTAAGTTTTTAACAATGAGGGACTACAAAGCTATTGCCTCTGAAATCTCGGAAAATCTGAAAGCTTAATTGAGTGTAAAAATCAACCATTCTCTTTCAATAGTGTTCAGCACTCAATTTGTCTTTATGTGGATGATAACTTATCCCACACAACCACTCACATCCTTTATGAAACAGGACCTACATTCTCCTAAACTTACTTTTAAAGAAATCTTTTTCCGGGTAAAATGTACAAAAAGAGTAAGGAAATTGTCCATACCTTTAGACAGGGAAACCCCACTGACTGGTAAATTCAACCTGCAAGCACACCTACTTAAAACTCTTCTAATAACAAATTACCACTTTGATTAATTATTGTTTTGAAGAATAGAAGATAGACATTACTTTAAAGTTCAGTTGCTGTGCTTATATTTATTGGCGAACACTGCCATTACTGCAATTCTTCAGTTCTCTGGCTGCTTTTGTTCCTGTTAACCAAGCATTACTCAGCAGAGACAAGCAACGTTTTTAAGAGCTGATTTATCTCTGCAAGTCTTTGGTAGTAGGAATCTTCAAGGACAGCCAGGCCTAATTGCGTGCAGGTGGAGCTACAAAATGAGTAATGTACCACCAGGGATGGTAGTCCTGAAAAGTGCAACCTGACTGGTAATTAAATACAAGTGCGTGTCAGCTTTTTGCTGAGGGTTGCGAAGTAATAGTCACAGCTCTTCTTTTATCTAACTCATTCCTGGTATCACTCTGCTCTGCAGTACTGAAAGAGCAAGCGCCCTGAAGTCACCTAATTGAGAAACCAGGTATCTTATATTGTTACCATGCATTTCCCAAAGCATGCAAACATCACGTCTTTTAGAGGAGTACATCTGTACAGAATTGCCTCTGACAAGACCTCGCGTGAGTATCCACTAAAAGAAATATATTGCCCTAATATGATTACATGGTCTGATAGAAATCCACCCTACTTCCATAATTTATTCTCAATAAACATTTGCAGGCAGCATAAGCCAAATCGCGTGCATGTGAGAAAAGACTATTTACTCATGTGGTATTTAAATATCTATAGGTATTAAACAATATAATGAGTGTTAGCAGAGACATATCAAAGATAAAATAGACATCTATGTTTTTCAGTTTCTATCACACTAATCAGCAAAGCTATTAATTTCCCAAAGTGCCTAAATGTGTCAGGCAGAACTGAATTAAGTAAATTGTCATGATTAATGGTGAAGATACTTCTCAAGCTGTATTTTGGCTGACCTTCATGATTTAATTGGCAGTGCTGTAGAATATCCAGTGTCAGATACAGAACTGGTTGAATACTTGACTGCAAGTGTTGGATGAAATTTTTATATGTACATAATTAAGATGGGAATCAAACACTTGCATTCATATTTACTCACACATAGGACCACACCTTTGACATTTGAATCATCTATTTCAGCTCCCAAACATGGATTTTGGTGCCTTCAGTTAAGCATCAAGATATAAAGAGCAGCTGTAATATTTTCTTTCTGGATTTTTGTATTTTTTCTTCTAGAATGTATTTTCTGCCATGTAATCAGATCTCTAGCTAACAAAGAAGCTGCAACAATTTGACTTACTGAGTTGCTACCAAGGATGTGGGTATTAATGGGCTCTCTAGCAAATGCTGGTACTTTTCATTATAATGCCATTATCATCTTAGAAAAGCTCATCTGGCTTTTCAGAGAAAAGATGTAATTGAATTTTATCCAAAGGTACATATCTGTTTCATGACTTGAGAAGAGCACGTAAATGTACCAAACCCCTCCAGACATAAAACAATAGAAATAAAGAGGTCGGTGAGAATTATGCATATCTACAATCTTATTTTGTCCTTTGTGCCTTTCATTTTTAGTAATAGCCATGCCAAATATCATAGAAAAATGTCAAGTAAAAAGTGCTGTATTAAGTACCTGTAGCTTTTGCAACAACAAATAAACAATCAACATTTATGAAGTGAATTAGGCACATTAAAACACTAACTGATTCTAAGAGCAATCTCTTTGCTGTTATTCTTCTCTAAGTCAAAAAAATAGAAATCTCAAAGTTCCTGAATCACCCTGAGGTTATTTCGAAGCCACAAATCTCTCAGTGCAAATTTCTTCATTCCTTGAAGAACAGCTACCAGAAAAAAGCACTGTTCTGAAAATGACCTTCTGTCAAGGATATATTCAGAAAGATTTCTATACTGGCCTGTAAGGTAGTGGATAGGAAGAATTAAAGTCTTTTACTTTTCAAAAGCCATTATATATGGAGAGCTTTAGACAATCTATCACTTCAGAGAGTGAAACACAATTCCAAATTAAAATTTCCCTTCCACAGCTTGGAAGAGATGGATTCTAACACCGTCTTCCTGTTCTGTTGCCCCGGCCCCCAGTGCATTCTTTGCCTCAGTAAACTTTGACCAATGATTTTATTTTCTTGCTTCCTTGGTGTCCTATCCAAAACAGTGGGGGGAAAAAAGGAAACTAAAAAAAACCCAGAAGGGTAAACCCAGGAAAAAGAGATGTCATACTTCTGTCTACACTGACCAGTCTTCTCTGGTTACCGGTGAGAGGGAGGGAGACTGGTAACATCAAACAAGGTCTCACCACCATTCACTAGACTGACAATTGGAGATGGACACTTCATCATGACACATCTCATTAATGTGCTAGTGTATCTCTGCTTTGCTTAGTCCTGAAATAACAGGATGAGACATTTTATCACAAATTCAATCCTGCATATACTGCAGTTAGGCAATGGCGACACATCTTTACACAAGTAAGACTTCCAAGCCACTTCTTACCTGTGAAGAAGCCACAGCAGATAATAGTATGGATTCTGAATGGCGAGGGCAGAGACTAATAATTGCCATATGCTACTGTTCTATATGTTGTGATATATATATCTCTTCGGGGAGACCTTATTGTTGCTTTTCAATGCTTAAAGGGGGTTTATAAGAAAGATGGGGACGGACTTTTTAGTAGGGCCTGTAGCAATAGAACAAGGGGTAACAGTTTTAAACTAAAAGAGGGTAGATTTAGACTAGATATAAGGAAGACGTTTTTACAATAAGGGTGGTAAAATATTGGAACAGGTTGCCCAGAGATGTGGTAGATGCCTCATCCTTGGAAACATTCAAGGTCAGGTTGGATGGGGCTCTGAGAAACCTGATCTAATTGAAGGTATCCCAGCTCATTGCAGGGGGGGTTAGACTAGGTGACCTTTAAACATCCCTTCCAACACAAACCATTCCATGATTCTACGATTGATTTTAAATTTTAAAATACAAAGATTGTAAAATTCAAAATTATATTTTCATTCTCTTTGTATGCTTGTGAGATAATAAGAGAACTACAGATCTTTGTAGTAATGATAAGCCACTGCCTCATCACCGGTTCGTCTAACCTGAATTCCACTGGAAATCCAACACTAGTGAAGAAAAACACAGCCACCTTTCAATTTTTTGTCGTCTAAACTATGGGGAAGAGAGCTTCTGCATCATGACTTACATCGTTTGAGGTCTCTTTTTCATAGTGATGTTCACAGTAAGTAAATATGGCAAAAAGAAATACTTGATTCAAGATCTTTTCTACTAGTTGGCTCTGAAGTTGGTTTAGAATGAATTCCAATTTACATGCAGATGAAGTATGTCATAATGGATTTTATGATGATAACTAGATAAGTTCCTAAGAACTGAATTCCTTTTCTCCTACGGAAATCACAAGTATGTTTATGCATAAGTTGGAAATGCATGAGTCTATGATCATGAAACCTTTCTTGTTTGATTGGCAATGCATCTGGTTTACTTAGGATCTTCTGAAAAAGGCAGGAAACTCTTGCAAATGATATTTCGTAATGTAAAGAAACAATTTCCCCAATTCTCTCACAAAAAGTAGCATTCAATATAATGGTCCTTTAAGGTGATTAGGCAGTTGGAGCACATGACTTGTGAAAAGAGGCTGAGAAAACTGTATTTGTTGAGTCCAGAAAAGATGAAGGGGAGGTTTTAATTGCTGCCTTCATCTACTTAAAGGCATGTTGCAGAGCCAGAGCCAGTCTCTTCTCACTGGTACACCCTGAAATATTGATCTTCCCCTTTCTTGATATTTAAAGGGTACTGCAAGAAGAGCCGGTTTGATTTTATCTCTGATCTTTTACTAGACTGCCATCAGAAGGTCCAAGCAAAAATTGTCTCATAAAGAACATCTTTAGAAGAAAATATATTTGTAAGGCCTAATTAATACTTGCCCCTTTTACTAGTTTTCTAGAACATGGGGAGGTATTTTGTTAAGTAATATCACACAGAGCAAAGCACACTGAGTTGTGCCTTTTATGTTTTATTTGGCCTACACTGCCTACAGACCATAAGGAGTTCTGAACCATATCAACTAATGCATTAAAATGGATTTGCAAATCATTTGCAACAAACTTACAACAGACTTATTACCACTTTACTTATTATTACAATCTAACATCATCAGTTTTCACAAGCTAAAAAATGCTCTAAATAATAGTTCTTTATCTTTACTGACCAACAAAAAAGATCTTTAAAAGCTTTCTGAATAGTAAGAGAATTTCTATATAAGAACATAAATGGCAATTAACTTACATCAAATTTCCTAGGTTTAGTAGTTCATCCATAAACCTCTGCAAAGTTTTTCAACAGGGTCAATAGTACATAATTTGAGGGAGTACCTGGTACCATGAACTGGTACTAAAAAGATATGAAGATTAGACAGAACTCCTAAAGACAGGTTTTAATAATCCTCACTAGGCTAGGGAAGAGCTAGCTAGGTATTCCCCTACAATTCCCACTGGTAGACAACCAGTCTGTTCTGGACCGCATCCTTATGATGGGATTGGATTCTCTCATGCAATTTTTACCTTAGGCTTGCACAGTCAAGACCAGGATGACCTGAGATAGTCTCACGTTTTCAGTACAGTCTCATTCTGTCTCGTGACTCTATAACTATATCCCTGCTTTGATGTAAAACAGGACCAATTTTGTTCAGTAACTTTACTTTTTAGCTAGGCCTCTTCTAACTACTGAAATTAACAGCATATTGTGCAGACAGTGTTCTCCCTCAGAGTGATAAGACCGATGTTTACAGCTGATGCCCAGGCATGGCATGCGGAGAGGCTCTTGCTTATACTTATTGCTATAACACCCAAAGCCAACCAACTTTGCTATCTGCCTCGTTGGGAGGGTCAGAAGCGGAAAAGCATAGTGGGGTCCCACCTGCAGGGAGGAGCAGACAGGACAGGTGACCCCAAACTGACCAGCAGGGTATTCCATCCCAACTGCCTCATGTTCAGTATAAAAGCTGAGGGATCAAAGGGTCAGTGCTTTTTCTTCCATGGCTGGCATCCAAGGAGGACTCTGTCTGTTCGTCAGCCTTTGATCCTGATCCTGAATCCAAATCCAGAATCCAGTTCCTATCTGTCACTGGGTCCAGTCTGGGACTACCCCAGTGGCAGCCAGTGACGTGGTTGTCATCCTGGGAGCTTGATGTGGTTTTGTGTATATTTCACTATTTCCTTTTTATTTTATTATTAATATTTCATTAAAGTAGATTAGTTGCTTCTAAACTCATAAGTATCTCTCTGTCTCCTGCCTCTCTCTTTGAAGAGAGACAAGGGGGAGAGCATCTGTCGTTCCCCCAGTGCCTGGTTCGGCCCAAATCATGGCACTATGTCCTGTCAGTCTAATGCAAGTCAAGCTCCAATCACGTGTGGCCTTTTTTTTTGCAAGAACTTAAAACTTGCCTTGATTGGATCATTTACTGTCTGCCTGCTTAAATCCACCTTGTAGTCATTTCTGTTGCAGTAGCTACTCCTTTGCTTTCTTGCAAATATTTAACGGATGTCCAAAATAGCTGCTATATTTCACCTAGCTCTCTTGCCTTTGCTATTGGGAATGCCGGTCTCTGTTCATTCCCTCTGTGTAAATACCTATACCACAGTAAATGTCATCTCAGTATAAGCACTTCCAGATCCTTCTGCACGAACTACTACAAATAAATATAGAGTTTTTCCAACTGGATCAAATTCAAAATACATGGTAATTGTGTCAATCTACCACAAACATAAGTTCTTGCATTATATCGCATAGTGACTTATATCCCATAGTGACTTATATCTCATAGGGAGACTCGCAGGTTGTGAAACTTTTGTACTTCTCAGCACTTTAGTTGAATTTATACACATGTAATATATTTAAAACCGTTCTTCAACTGAGGGGAAAAATACTGCAATGGCCAAAGGATAAAACAGAGAACCAGATCTTGAAAGAAAATTGAAACTGTGAAAAAGATTGTCACCTGTTTTATTGCAGAACATATTTTCAGTTAGGATTAATAGCAAAAAAGACCAAGAATTAGGGGGGGGGGAAAAGCAGGCTTTTATCAAGGCAGCCAGTGACTCTGCACTGAGTTTAAATTATTTAGGAAATTCAAGATGACTGAATGTTTCTAATGAAATCCATTGGAATGATAAAAAGCCTGGCAAAATATGTTAAGTTTCTTCAAGAATCTAGTTTTAAAAGGAATTTAAACCTAATAAACAGTCTTCCTTGCAAAATCATCACTTATTCAAAGAGGAGGTGAGGTTTGCAGCAGTTTTATGCGGTAATACATCATTTTCTTCACATATAACCAAGAGATGGAAACCTTGATCCCCAAATAGAGCACAGTTCAGGTTGAACTACAGAGCTAAAACTGTTGCTCTGTGTCATACGTACGCACACATTCATTCAAAGGGAAGATTTCCATCTCCTTGAAAATCGTAACAATGAGGTTGCAACTGTCTAGACATGATTTTTTGTTGTTGTTGTTGTTTTTTCTTTTCACATATGCCTTGTTTCCCATTTCCAGAATCCCACGCTGTTTGGCTAAGCGATGACAAGGAGGACAGCTACTAGCTGCACGATTCACTGTGAATGAAGCAGCACCACAAGGATCTGGCAGCAGGCCCCAAGCTCAGGTGAGCCACTTTGAAAAGGCTCACTAGGATATATCTAAGTTAGACCTGAAAGGAACAGAACGCCACTGAGAAAGTCAAAAGAAACACTGTTCCCAACACATTATTTGGTTTAGAAATCTTTAAGAGTATTAAAGCCGTACAGACTGACCGCACGTTGTTGAATAGTATGACACTCCTCATTGCCAAGTTTGTTGATGCGCTGTGCCTTTATTTTTAATATTCTTTTTACATTATATTAGCTAGTTACCAAGTATATACAAGGAAAAGAAAAAAAAGACTAATCAAATTCATGCTACTACTTGGATTCTACTTAAAGCAATTCCGTATTCATTCTGTGGGTTGATTAGCTTTATCTCCCTGGTTAAAGGCGGTGCTAAAAATAGGAGCGGGAAGTAGCAGGAAAGTGATTCAGGAAAAAAAAACAACCACCCCCCCCAAAGCTTTACAATATCTGTTTCAGCTCAGATAAAAGGCTGAAAAACACCAATGTCCCATGATTCAGTGAATCCAGGTCTGCCTAGTCTGGGTCCCCTCCTCTGTCATCTGCCAATCCTTTCTGAGTCTGTCCAAGCCTTAGGATTTGTGTTAAAATTTCCTTGATTATTCTTCTGCCCTCCCCTTGCCACCGCACTGATGGTGCCTCTTCTTTCATACTTCCTTGAGCATTATAGCTTCATCGTGTAATCCTGTCATTAAAACCGAATTAGAAAAAAGCTCTATGGGCTATCTTGAACTGCTACAATAATTTCCATTTACCAGGAAAATTGTTAAACTTTGAATATTGAATTATTTGTGTTTTCTCCCAGTCTGTTTTTCGTTAGTTTGCGTAAAAATCTGTGTTTGAACATTACAGGTTACCTAAAGTTTTAAGGAATGCAGGTCACGCATGTGTTAGGCTTTGATTAATACCATCTGGAGGACTGGACTCCGAATGCGAGGTCCTCACTGGAAGCGCTCTTTGGAAACTCTGGCGGCAGCTGCTTCTCCCAGCTCTCCTCACACACTGGTTTTGCTCTTTCTGTGGCTATGTCTTCTCCAGGCTTTCTCACTGTAAGAACCACACAAGAATAGAGGAGCAACTCTTGTGGACCCCTCTGAATTTGTCTGAGGTGACCGTGGTGAGTCCTGATAAATCCAAACTAATTTGGTCTGAAAGCAATTTCTTCAGTTTCCAGTGCAAATACGGATTAATTTTGTTTTTCTCAAGTGAAGGTTCTGGCTCACACAGATGCACAGAAATATATTTTGTAATATGCATTTTAGAGCAATCCTTTTATAGCTGATTCTCCTCATAATTATCAATGCTCCGTCGGTCTCAAGCCACTGCATAATTTAAAGGAAATCTCAGTGAATACTTTAAGCAATGCAGGAGGGAGAGGACTTCCAAAAGCTGAGGTGTGGCATATCTGGTTACATATTAACATCTTTATTAGGCAACTGAGATGTCCACATTCTGAACTACCTGTAAATACTTCAGTATTCAGTTCTGTTTCCGCCTAAGTAAGGAAAGCCACTGAGGAACTTAAGCAAAGAACTCCATTTGGGAAGCACAATCTAAGGCAAAATCTGTCATGCAAACATTTGATGTGCACTTCTCAATGTGCTTATAAAGTCAGAAAAAATTCCCGTTATCATTTTACATCTGGAGAAATTGAAAGGGGCAAGTTAACATGTACATGGTCTACCTTTTCACGTTCCTAGATCTGCTGGTTCAGGGGTTCTCATCCTTTTGGTAGCCAAGTCTCAGCTGAAAAACTGCCAGGTGAATCCAGGTCTGCCTAGTCCCTAAGCCCTCCTCTGGCATCTACCAATCCTTCCTGAGTCTACCCAAACCTCAGGTTTTCTGTTATCATTTCCTTAACAATGCTTTTGTGCTCCTCTTGCCACTGCGTGGATGCCGTCTCTTTCTTCTCCTCCTTTTTGCTCTCAGTTGTGGCCACGCCGATGCTGAAACCAGATAATGAGCCCACTGAGATGTGTCTGATTGTGTCCAGGGTCATTTGATATCTCTGCGCTGAAGCAGGGGACCAGTGCAGAGGCCTCGACACCTGCCCTGCACAGAGCCAGCCCCAATCCACGCAGCTCATTGTTTGGGGTGCCTCAGGGGAAGGGTCTACTCAGCAGAAATGGCTTTCCTAGACCACGTCATCTTCTTTGGTGGTCTTCCATGTTTATGCACAGAGAGTAACTGTGCAAGAGGCTGTGCAAAGTAGGCAGTAGGTCTTCCAGTAAAATATCTGCTACATGTGAAGACAATAATTTCTCTCCAGTTGGTTCACAGGGGAAACAGAATCCATCAGTGATATCTAGAGACACTAGAATTTGACGAATGTATGCCACATCAAAACAGCATTGTGGGAGTATGAGCTTTTTAGTGGACCTCTGGTATGGTCCAGTTTACAATATAATTATTTGCCTCTGTAGGCAAATATGTAGCTTTCCATATAAAGACTTTAAGAATCTAACAATAAAAATCTACAGAGAAAGAGATGTTTCCCTTTGTTGCTTGCACATTATAAAATGTTATTTTACAAAGAAGTACCTGATCTTGTCATGCAAATGAAAAATAGAATCGGTGCAGCTGTAGAAATCTATGTAACTTTTAAAAACTAAATTGTGTAATTCAAACAAAATCAATAGCTTCCAGAATAGATGTTTTCAAGCTATTAAGTTATTGGCAATTAAAACTCCAAACTGCTAACAGCTACTCCCACAAGGTACCACATACAAGCCTATACACTGAGTTTATACAACAAACCTTCTGGTTTATCTACTTGCAAGCACAAAATAGAAAACACCATATATTGTACGTAGCTCTGTATGATTGATATCAACTCATCCACTACTATAATACTCCAAAAGATGAAAAGGCAGTAGCAACCATGTAATCCTTTCCACCCACCAGCCTATTTCGGATGAGTGTTATCTATCTTTTCAAGGTATCTGGAAACTAAAAGAAAGTGAGCATGGAATGGATGTCTGATGGGTGAATTATCTGGCATTAATGCTTTTTACTTGGTGGGGAAAAACAAGCTACTTTATGCTTAGCTCCAGGGCTCAACGGGAGACATAAAGATCGACTGCACGGGATAATGAGTGCTGCCTGCAGGAGAGGAGGGGGCTACTGTTAAGAGTTTGTGGACTCAGTCAGCAGAGAAGGGTGGAACAGTAAAATGGATGATTTTGTGGCAACAGTGGGAGACCAGTCTGTTTTATTCAGAAGGCAAAATTGGGCTCATTGAGCCGTTCAAACTGAGAAAGGAGCACAGATGGCTTACTGACACATTCATCAGGCACTCCAGGGACAGGGTAGCAACTTTTATGCAACAATGAGATTTATGTTTCTGAAAAGCATTTCAGTAAGGATCTATTTCATTTTTACCAAATTCAGCCACAAACGCGCACGTACAAGTCTCACTTCCTTCAGTTAGCGTGGCTGAAGGCAGATGAGGACCTCTAAGCCATACGCTGCTAAATAGCAAAATATTAATTAAAAACTCTTATCGATTCCCACCATTTCTGTAAATCTCACTGGCATGACTGGGAATTTTGTGAATGAAGAATAGAAGAAGAGTATTTGACAGGCAGAAAGTCCTTCATTATTCCAGCTCTTTGCAATACACAAAGCAGAACAGAATAAAGTGATCGGTGTCATCCCAGTTTGGATGAACTAGAAATACTATTTTTATCTCAAAAATAGGTAAGGTAGTGCAGGATAAACTGATCAAAAGGCTTGCTAGAGCTTTCTATGATATAACAGAAAGCACATTTTTTTTAAATAGTCATCATCGTCTGTACTTACATAGCACCTTCTCATCGTCAGTGCTGCAGATTCTTTACTATGAAGCTTGAGTATACTTTGAGAATATGAAGGAAAATCAGCTTTCTAGAAGAGGTCACCTCTGGGGTAAGTTGTAGTTTAAGCGAAACTAGTGATTATGCAAAGTGGTTTCTTTCTCATTCTTAGCCAAACTGCCAAACAATTTCGCTCTGCAGTGTGGAAGAGAGTAGCAAAACGGAAGACTGAAACAAGAGGAGAATAGCAAGGAGCTCTGTTGTACTGCAGCACCTTGCTGATCAGTTCATGCTCAGGCTTTGTTCCGACAGAAAATTCCATTTCATCCTGTTGTTAATCGTGGTGATCCACAGAGGTTTACAAAATAAAATGGCCTTTGGAGAGGAGATCCACTTATTTTATTTCGTGAGTTGAAAGATTGATTTGCAAGATATTGATTTTTTCTCTTATTTCCAGATTCTCCAGAACTGATCACGTTTTTTTCCTGTTTACTCTGTATTTGAATACTATTTCCATAGGGAATTGATCACAAATATTCAAACCTTGTAATATACTGAATAAATATTATATGTCAGTAGTTCCTTGTTTCTCAACTGAATGAATGTTTGAAGCAGCTTTTTCATCAGCTTTTTCAAATTGAAACATTCTGCAAATATTCCTCCATGTAGCATTAACATTCACTTTCTGTGAATGTTTCTGCCAGTAAAACTCTATTCTTCAAATGCCAGTATAAACCAAATGCAAATAAAGGGCAAGCTCAGCTTAAACTAGCTTGCTGTAAACACTCTAATGAGATCTACAGAGCACATAATTTAAAAAATTTTCAACTTTATCTATTTGATATAAGTTCTGACACCAGCAGTGAGATGTAAAAATATATGCCAATAGAAGAGTGTACTTCAGGATATGTAATAGGTGAAAACAACACTTTTTCAATAAGAATATGGAAGGTCTTCTGATCGACTCTTACAACATGTCAAATAGAAATAATCTATTCATGACTGCTGATCAAAGAAAGAGAACACGTATGATAAAATTGACTGTATGTTAGAACAGCAAATACATGATGCAAGGAAAGTAGAGTTTTCATTTTTAGATTTTATTCCATCTAAAATATCAGAAGTGGTTTGATAAATTGAAATAAAAGGCCTACATCCTTCTCAAGTAAAGTACTAGTCCTGTTTGATAGACTGGGAATCCACAGCAATGACTATATAAATGCTGTTCCCTAGACCAGATGGAACAACTAAGATCAGGAGCAGAAGTCTCTTCCTTACACTCAGTCCTGTATTTTGACTGTCGTAATATGATTCACTGAAAATGTCTTCCTCTTACACAAAAAATCGTGTTGTTTTTTTTTTTTTCCTAATCTGAATCCTACACAGGTAATCTCTCAGTTTTCAAAATAAAAAAAAAATATAGCGTCTTTCATTGAGCATCTTTATAGGCCTTGTTCTTACGGGAATAAAGTGCCAGTACCCTACCAGAAATTATTCTGTCCAAAGAGAGGAAATAACCTGTTCCCATCATATGGGCCTATAGGACTCTTCAAGACAAAAAACATTGCGAACATTCTGTCTCTTTTAAGAAAGTCACCGTGCTCTTTGTGAGTGGATGTACAACAGCTAAAGCATGTGTGATAAACCTTTGGGATACCACCAGTCCTTGGAAGACAATAACCAATTTTAATCGGTTTTCAAGAGATAGTTGCCAGGAAACTAGGGAAACCCAAGGATTAGTAATGGACGTAGATCTCTTCTATGACACCGCATCAAATGCAACTGAAGTTGGCAGTTTTTATCAAAATGGTTGGGCAGTCTTAGACTTATTTCTGGCCAGCAGATATGGTAAAAGAATTCCTAACCAAGATGGGAATTGAATCTTTTCATCAAAGCCAACCTAGCATATAAAGTCTGCAACAAGCATAGCTAATAATATGTATTCTGTTCACCTGAATGTGGATGGGGAGAATTATCATTACCCCACAGTGACTACACTGCTAAATTAAGTTTAATCATAATAACCTTGTTCTTTCATTCCTACAGAAACCATGACAAAATATGGCTGATGAATAAAATATGGGGCATTTTCACATGGTCTGTTTAGCACAACCTGAGGCAATATATAGTACTCTTCTCCTTTTGCCTTTGCTTAGCCCACAATAAGGTGGAGTGTATGGTGGCATACGTGTCATGGTTTGGGCTGGACTGGCCACTGAAACAAAAGATGGATGCTCTCCCCCACCTCTCTCTCCAAGGAGAGGAGGGAGAGAAAGAGAGAGACTTATGAGTTTAGAAGAAACTAAACTACTTTAATTAAATATTAATAATAAAATAAAAAGAAGATAATGAAATATATACAATATATACAAAATCAGTATTGTGCTCCCAGTATGACGATCACGTCACTGGCAGACACTGGGAAAGACCCGGACTGGAATTAGCGATGGATGGGATCTGGATTCAGGAATGCAAGGATCGGGATCAAAGGCAGACGAACAATCAGAGTCCTCCTCAGATGCCTACCACTGAAGGGAGAGTTGACCATTTGATCCCTCAGCTTTTATACTGAACATGATGCGGATGGGATGCAATATGCTGTCGGTCAGTTTTGGGTCACCTGTCCTGACTGCTCCTCCCTGAAGGTGCGACCCCTCTACACTTTTTCTCTTCTCACTCTCCAACAGGCAGACAACAAAGTTAGCTGACCTTGGTTGTTATAGCAATAAGTATAAGTAAGAGCCTCTCTGCATACCATTCCTTGGTATAAATTAAAAATAATCAGGTCTTATCACTCTGAGAGCGAACAGTGTCTCCACAATATGCTGATAATTTCAGAGAGTTTGGTTAGTTAGAAGAGGCTTAGCTTGCAAAGTAAAATTACTGAACAGAAAATTGGTTCTTTTATACCTCAAACCAGAATAATATGGTACCTTTGCTAAAAATTTGCATCAACTTAAAAGCAGGAATCAAGTGCTAAAAGAAAGAAAAAATGGCCTTGGGACTAGAGGGGACTGCCAAGTTCATAGAGTCTGCTTTCACATGCAATTACATCACGCAGTGTTTTTCATGAGGTGATGACATACCACTTTAAAGTAGTTAGGGCTTCCTATATCTTCCCTATTTCCTCTAATCTTCCCTATTCCTAATCTTCCCTATTTCCTCTAATATTATGGCAGACTTTTAAAGTAGCCATTTATATTTTCTTAACAAAATATTTAGTGTTAACTTATCACAGAAATGAATTTTCTGTGAATGTAAAGCTCTGGATATTAGTCTAACACCCCCCATATATTAGGATTTTGTCCATTCATGTTAACCACGCTACCACTTCCCTCTGCAGGGGACAGACAAATTTTAAGTGCAGAGAGGATATTGGTCTGTAAGCTAGAATCAGCAGTTGTCTGTCCTGGGTATTTTAGTTAATAAGACACAGGAGTTTGCAGGCTGTCATAACTGTTACTGTACCATCACATTCTATAATATAGGGCACATGCAAGTAAAGGCTAAACCAGCCCACATTAGAATAGGTAAGTGCTCACGTGTGCCAAAGGCAAAGACAAAGCCATTTCTGACATTATGCAGTTAAGTTAACCAGAAGCTTTTTTTTCACTC
This sequence comes from Anarhynchus alexandrinus, assembly GCA_008711295.1. NCBI lineage: Eukaryota > Metazoa > Chordata > Aves > Charadriiformes > Charadriidae > Anarhynchus > Anarhynchus alexandrinus. The sequence continues at coordinate 2,926,928 of VUYV01000081.1, forward strand.
CTTTTCTCCACGTAGAAGTCATAGCATAGATATGGGTTCTCAAGTACCTAATTGGATCTTTCTATTGACTGGATGCCTGCATATATAATAAATTCTTTGTCTTTTCTGAAAGTCACTGTTTAGGTGAGAAATTCTGGCTGTGAGGAGATATAGCACATAGGTCTAGATCTACACACCTCAGGTAAGCCTTGTTTGTAGAACTTATAGGACTTAAACAGTACCTAGAACTTGCCATCATTTTTCATGCAGAGTGAATTTAATCCTAAGGAAAGAAACCACCTCATCCCCAGTGCTTGCAGAGAGAAAGGGAACAATCTTTTGACAGCATATAACATCTACACAAAAGGCTCCAGTTTCAGTCTGGGGCCCCTTGACACACAACACGAGTATTAACTGTAAGCCATGACAGGTAAACTATTGTTAGGGGCTTAGAATAACACCGGTTAGTTATGTTACTTTCAAATCCAAAATAATTTTATTTTCTAGTGATTTTTCAACCACAGAATCAAGTTGCATACCTAGATCCAAGGTATTACTATGTAAACAGGATTTCTTGTGACAGGGTAACATTCAAACAGCCCTACGATACACACTGTTTGACTGGAGATATGACTTTTCTGAGTTAACAAGGCACTACCACATTCATAATGTAAATGCTTTTTAGCAAAACTCTGGTACAGTTTAAAAGAGACACAGCTTATGAAATGTGCCTAGATTATGCAATATAGTCCAATGATACTGTCTATGTACTGTTCAGTTATAAATAGAGTTTATAATTTTCTATTAAATAATATCCAAGAAGCAATGAAACATTCCTGAAACACTTCTCGTATTAAAGGCCTACAGCTGTTGGGTTTACTATATTGATTAATACTTCTGAAGCAAATTCTGCTGTATTCTATAGTAATTCCTGGAAAAATCTCATTTAAAAAATCACTTTTATACAAACTAGCAGTTTATTACATCACTGAAGTTGTAATATAGAAAAATATGTTTCTTTATATTTAATACTCTGTGAAAGAGCAGCTCAGATTAACAGCAGCTATCTTGAAGAGAAAAAGAGATTATGAGTCCAAAAGTGCAACGGTATAAAGGACATAGGAACAAGAAAAAAATGAGGTAAGGCCGACATAAACGACATATAAATGAGCCCCAAACATTCTTGACCTGACATTTAGCCTGACACTGTTCAGCCCCCAGTAAATATTTATTGGAAGAGTTATGAACATAGGTAAAATATTGTGAATGGAAACTCTACAATCTATCAACCTTCTTAACTCCTGTGTTCCACTAATAAGTCACTCTGAGCCCTTTACTGTATTTGGTGCAGCATCTCCAGTCCACCCACCGTGGAATGGATGTGACTGGAACGGTCCCAGTGAGGCTGCAGAGGAACTCCCATGTACCCTCTGTCACTCTTACCCAAGGTCTTTGCAGCATCCATCCTCTGTATTTAAAAACAGAAGAGGTGCTTTGGCAGCATTTTTCTTGCACAACAGATACCCTGTCACTGGGCCAACAGAACATCCGCTCTGCTGGTATTAATATCAGGCAGAACTCAGAACATCCAGAGCATCTGACCCCCCAGACTTCCCTATAATATTTCTGCACGTGTGTAGAAGAAAACGCTGTATTGATGTTGCCATTAGCAGTGGTATTTTTAGGGCTTTTTGAGTCTCTGTAATTTATTTCTGTACATGCTAATAAAGAGATGAATGGGCAATTTCTATATTCATTGCACACAGTAAGAGAGGTGGTCTGTTTTCATAAAACCTTAAGATCAGCTAAGGAACGCGCCTGCCTGCAGGGTACAATATTGGGCCTGAGCTACAGAATGAGAGAATGAGGTTGCTCTTTCAGTTGTACAGTTGTCAGTCAGACGTAGCCTTAATAAAAACAGTGCTTCCACAATTTAGGAAGTTTCTGTGAGAACAGAATCTAACTTGGTGGCGCTGAACACCACAAAGCTTTGTGCTTCCTTACATCCACTTATTTGCTAGGTCATCAAATGTCATACAACCTTTTCTAGCCATCAAGAGTACGTAAAGCATCAACAATGTGTTACATTCAGATATTCAGTGAAGTCTCCTGTGCTCTGTCAGTATGTTTACAGAGTTATTTCCAAACTGGCATAGCAGGTGGCAGGAACAAAGCCGATATTCACCCTGGCTGCAGCTGCTCGCTCATCCGTCTGCACTCTCAGTTCTGACACACCGTACCCTTGCAGAGACTTACAGTCTTTGATCATGAGGACGTGGTTTTGTCTTTCAGGATGTCCATCTCCCCAGAACACCCATTTTGAGACATACAAAACCGTATGCTGTACTGCTTCCCAGCAAGTTACATAAAATGATATGGATCATAGGGACAAACAGACTCCGATTCCTCGTCAAATATGAAGAATCACACTACACCGAGGACAGAAAGACCCAGCCCAGGAAAGCATAATAGCTTAGTTCAGAGGTAGAGGTAATGTGCACCAATGTCAGATGCTCCATTGGAAGGTCAGATCTGACAAGAATCAAGCTGGCATTGGTGGCTGTCTATAACCAGCCAGATCTAGGTTGGATCAGACAGTCGGGGAGCAGCTTAGAGAGAAAGAATTTTTTATTAAAATTCTTCTACTTGGTAGGAGCTACCCAGGCTGCTACCTGTCCAAAGTTTCTTCTTAAGGGAAGTCCCAGCAACTTTATGAAAAAGAATTCTGGCAATTTATTTCCTATTTCTATGATATACTTCTGGTTTGTTTTTTTTTTTTTTTTCAGAAAAGAAATGTCATGGTTTTGTTTGTCTTTATTCTGTTGTTCTGATGAGTATGACACCAAAGCCGATGAAACAGGACAAGGGGGAATGGCTTCAAACTGGAAGAGGGCAGGTTTAGATTGAACATGAGGAAGAAGTTTTTCACTGTGAGGGTGGTGAGGCACTGGCCCAGGTTGCCCAGAGAGGTTGTTGAGGCCCCATTCCTGGAGGTGTTCAAGGCCAGGCTGGAGGTGGCCTTGGGCAGCCTGGTCTGGTGGGAGGTGTCCCTGCCTATGGCAGGGGGGTTGGAACTCGATGATCTTCAAGGTCCTTTCCAACCTAAACCATTCTATGATTCTATGATTCTATGAAACCACTTTCTCTCTCAAAAGGGTTTAATGGTTTTGAGAGGAACTTTGGGGAATGGGAGATATCTATCAAACTCCTTAACAGTGTGTATACAATCATTTTTTTCATCATTTTTTCTCAGTTTTTCACAGCTATGTACTTAACCAGACTTCCATGTGGTTCACTGCTTAATTACATCCATGAACACGAGAAAGATATCATCCACAATTAGCATATAAATATCTTGTGGCATTTGCTGTAATTGCCTACGTTTTTTTTCTTGAAAAAACTTCTCTCTCTGGCTTTACCAAGTGAATAACAAAGGAGTAGGCTGCTTCTGCCTATGGGGCAGCTTTTATACTGACCAAAGCCCCGGCAGCTCTCTGGCTCTAGTTTAGAGCAGTTGTGGGATGGCGACAGACATCATCCCATTGAAAGATTGATGGAGTCATAGCAGTTCAGTCTCAAAATATTTCCAGTGATAAGGTTATGGAGAGGAGTACTGTAAGAAATAGCTCCTCCACTTCGTTCCCTTGTGGAAAGTTCCCAAAGACAAAATTAATTGTTTTGAGAAGTACAGGTGCTTTGGCAATGATTTGCACTACCAGAAATGCACAGGGAAAGAAACACAGAATAGAAAACGGCCTGCCTCTGTCCATAGTTTTAAAGTGAGAGATATTCCTGCCATTTACCCAATACGTTTCATTGCAATGAAAAGATTTTCCTATTTACTGGAACACTGAAATGTATTTTCCTACCTGGGACACAGATTCTTTATATCCTAAACTGAAAATCGTTACCTTTCATATAAATACCTTCCATTTTAGTGTCATTAGTTTTGTTCAGACACAGACAGAAGCAAGCAACCAGCAGAAATTCCTGGGCAATCCTGCTGACCGCTGTAGTGAAAACAATGTACCCTCTCAAATTCAAATTGACTAAATGTTTCATGATAACAGCTGCTTATACATCTAGGGATTTATTAATGCTTTACTCTTTGAAGGTGCCTGCAGTACATTGGTTTTTAAGATATTTGTAAAAAGTTTCAAAGACAGCTTAAAATTTTCCTTCTAAGTTCATAAGAGCCATAACGTATGTACAAATCCTTCTCTCTAAGGCTGTTATGCAGGTCAGAATCCTGTCCCAACAAAGTATGGAAAAAGCATTCAAAACTCAGGTACGGTTCTAGGTGTTGGAAAGAGAAGAAAATACAGCTAAGACATTTACTTGTTTGCTTCAATGATATCGGGAGGCTGAGGAACTATGGTCACCTAGTAAGAGCCCTAGGTTAATGGATTCTCCGTGTGATACAGCCACGAAGGAACCATCGGTTGTTTATTTCTGTTGTTTCATTCATGTACCATCATTTTCATTCCGTCATTTGTTTTAACTAAAAGGCTAAAACAAAGGCTTACTCAAGAGGTGGAACAGGGCAATCTCCTAATTAAGTGTAAACTATTATTTTTAAGGTCTTTTTCTACCTTCAGAACAAATTCCTGTAATAGATTAACTTCATAACCTTCAATTGGATCTCCTAGCATTCTAATAAAATTAGAGCTGTAGGCAAATAAATATCTCCTAAGTGACCTAAATAGCTCTTTCCCTCTTATATGCTGTGTCAGTTTAGTCTGTGACACAGAGAAAGAGCACATTTAAGATGAAAATGGTTATTTCTTCCCCTAAGCAGAGCTTCTATTATTCTGTAGTTTGCTTCTTCCAAGTTGCCTTCCTTATTTCTTATATTCATAGAATCATAGAATGGTTTAGGTTGGAAAGGACCTTGAAGATCATCGAGCTCCAACCCCCCTGCCATAGGCAGGGACACCTCCCACTAGACCAGGTTGCCCAAGGCCACGTCCAGATATTATACTATATTGCTTATAGTATGTTTCTATCTCTTGCAACACAAACAAAAACCTGAAAGTTAGGATCCAAATTTTCAAAAAAAAAAAAAAAGAGTAATAAGGTGTGTTCAGCATCACAGTTATGGAATATCCAGCGTAAGACTCTCATGGACTGAAAGCCTACGGATTTAGTCTGGAGTCACAGACTTCAATGTCTCTGGGGGATTAGGGCAAAGGAATCTTGAGCCAAGTATACAAAAATTCAGACATTTCAGTAACAAGTAACCTCACATGCCACTTAGAAAACCAAACTTTAAGTATTGGAGCTTTTGCAACATGTGATGACTGTGAACTCTTCACCAAAGACGTGAACTACGTGTAACAAGACTTCTCTCTAAACAAAACAAATCTTTTAAAATGTAACGTACCAAAACCAGGGTCTTTATAATGGAAATGCTGACAAGTATCATAACAAAATAAGACATTACCACAAAGAAAAGGAAAAGAAATGCTAAAGAAAAGACTCAATAATCTAAAGACTGGCTGAATGATTTGTTCTACTTGTGTAATAAGAAAGTGGAACATCTATGCAGATACAAATACTTTGTAAGCAGAACTGCTTCAGACAGGAATCTAGCAGAGGAAGTGGTGTGATCATGAATAAACAGTTTCTGAACTTTTCCTCTTTTTTTAGTTTGAAAAAAATGTTCATTTTCTCTAAAAGCTACTGAATGTCTATAGGGAGATAAAGTTGTGAGGATCAGACATAGAATTTTTCATAATTTCACAGGTTTATACAAGGTTACCTCATTTACCTCATTTCTTCCTTACTTAATGAACATTAACAGTAAGGTGTAGTTTGGATCTGAAGGCCAAGTATTCTTATTGAAATTAATTTTAATGCAGGCATTCAGATCAAAAGTGACATAATGAAAGAATCAGCTTTCTTGTGTGTGTTTTTCCTGTCATTTAAGCTTCATTATAATTAGACAGATGCAGTAGCAATTCCTTCATTAAAATGGGCTTTGTTTTTTACTTAAAGGAAGAATATACCATCTTTTTGGTGTGAAGAATTTGTTGTATCCTTTTCCAACTGACACTACAAATCTGTGAATAGAAGTGTAATTTCTTGGGGATTTTCAAGTAAGTCTGCTACAGTTTCTAAGGCAGAATTATTATAACAACTAAATTCTTGGAGCATAGCATCAGCATAAATCTGTAAAGATGTGAATAATTTTTTAATCATTATATTTGATATTGTATTAAATTTCTGATTGCTCAGAAATAATGATATTGTCCACTACATAGATTATGGTAACATTGCCCAGTGGGACTTAGCTCCTTTTGTCCTCTATAAACACAACGGTAAAAACCCAGTCTTGAAGTTAATGAAATTTTTGCTTATCTAAGGAAAGAAGAGGCTGACTGATAAATTCCCACTTCTCGTGATACAGGAGACAGCTTGCTCTCTTGTCAACAAAAGAAGTTTGTCAACATTAAAGATAATGTCATACCTCTTGGCCTCTGCTGAAATACGAAATGCACATCCTCTGCCTGGTTCATCATCACAGATTACACTAATTTCTTTCTTCACTATAGAAAGAAACGTCTCAACGTTATTGTTTCGTTCTCCTCAATATTAAAATTACAGAATTTTCCAAGAACTAAAAAACAGGTAAATGTGAAATCCTGTCCAACTTCCAAATTTCTGTCCTGTGCTGCTATAAAGCCATTTCCAGTAAGGCAGCAGCCACAGCTTAGATACTCAAGCTGAAAGAGTTACTCAGTCATTTTATTGACCAACATCTACAGACGCATAATGCACATTTATTTATGTAGGTACAAACCTGTTTGTTTTTATTCAACTGTAGAATATAGGGAAATAAAAAAACTGATTTCAAATTCCAGTTCCTGGAGAAGTGTCGCATAGAACTACAGATGATTTAATTAAGCACATGGGTTTGGCAGATTTTCCTTCGGACATAACTGGGATGAGTTAATCGTGCAGAACGTACCACTGTTGCAGACCTAAAAAGGATCAGGTGGAACACCTTTATCCCCTGATTCCTGGTTTGACACATCCTCCTGTAAGTTACAGAGTATTTCTTTTCCACATAAACCCATAGCCAGTTTTACCTAAGCGTGTTTTTACCACGTGACATTGGAAGCATTGCCTGTCCTGGTGCAGTGGCTGGTATCAGGTAGCAGCATCCTTCTGATATTGTTTGTGTGCAGGTTCTGTGACTGGAGGTTAAATGGTTTCAGCGTGCAATCTTTGGTTTTTTGGAATTTGTCACCTTGGGAGTTCGATCTACGAAGCTAATGCAAGGTTCATATTTTTGGCCAAATCTTTGTCTCAAAAGTTCCATGCCAACATTCTTCTTATAGATTTATAAAAGCTATTTCCTTTTAATTTGTGTAAAAGTAGAAGTCATAAGTCCCAAAGTCAGTTGTGTCATTATGGTAGGTACCTTAGCCAGTAACTGCCCAAGGAGCTCATAGTTTTAAGATTTGATTCTGCCATTTCCTGTTTAAACAGACATAGTATTTTGCAAGAAGATTCCTCCTTACAAAACACTGATCAAGAAGTCAAACCATTTTCCTCCATGATTTGAACAACAATAGAGCATCGCTTGTTGTCCAGGGAAGTCTTGGACATACAGACCGACAGAAACCTTCAGAAAGCGGTCGCAACATTTTACTATGCCTCAAAATATTATTGTGCATTTGTAGTCTGCAAGCACCAGGCTTCACTGCTGACAGCACACAGCTGGTATTCAAAGCTGTGCAGAGATTACAGTATCTGCAGTAAATACATCAGAGGTTTTAAGATACTAATTGGATCTGTTGCAATTTGGAAATTCCTACATGACTGGAAGATGCAATGAATCGTGCTCAGCCTTCTCTGCTGTTAGCACTCAGCAGGAGTATTTATGACAGCAGCTAGAAGTAAAATCATGAAGGACATGCCATGGTCCTATCCCTGGATGATATATGTGTATACATACTGGGGAATGTAATACAGTATTGTATTTATCACCTCCTATGGCTTTGCACAGGCTCTTGTCACTTATAAAGGTAATAAAAATTGATGTGCGTATTTAAATAAGGCCTCCTGCAAGTTTTGAGTCACATAAAAAATGGTGCAATTAGGCAACTAGATTTACATAATGCTCAGTATATATGCTGAGGTGATTTTAGCACAGAATTTTCAATGAATTTTTTGAGAGTTCATTTTTCTTTCATTGTTTTATTAAGATGAAGATTCACTATATTTTTATTTGTGTTGTAATGGAAACCTTACCTATCAGACAGTGGGTGTTGCCTTGATCATAGTCTTTAATCTAAAGGTTAAAAGCCTGCTGCCAGTAGTTCTATCTTGCATTAATTAGGTTTACTGTCTTCCACCAATCCCAGAGAAGTGAAGATCATTATTCAAAGTATAGGCAAGCCTACTGTTTTCCACAGGCTTTGTTTCTTCCTATACTTTCTATACTTTCTTGCTCCGAAATGTGCTGGCCACGCTGAAGCATGCTCAAAGTCTTACATAGACAAGCCAGGAGCTCCTGGACCAACAGGAGCCAATGGGGAGGCACCGTTAATACACGGCAAAGGAATGCCACCTGGAGAGCAGCACAAAGTAATTACTGCTGTTCCAGCCAAGTCAGCCTCAACAAAGACACGGCTGAAGTGCCTCTATGCAAATGCAC
>VUYV01000081.1:2937748-3060054 GCA_008711295.1 Anarhynchus alexandrinus
AGAAGGACATGGACCTGCTGGAGCCTGTCCAGAGGAGAGCCACGAGGATGATGCGAGGGCTGGAGCACCTCTCCTATGAGGGGAGGCTGAAAGAGTTGGGGCTGTTCAGCCTGGAGAAGAGAAGGCTCCGGGGAGATCTTAGTGCGGCCTTCCAGTCCCTAAAGGGGGCCTCCAGGAGAGCTGGGGAAGGACTTTTTACTGGGGCATGGAGTGATAGGACGAGGGGGAATGGCTTCAAACTGGAAGAGGGCAGGTTTAGATTGAACATGAGGAAGAAGTTTTTCACTGTGAGGGTGGTGAGGCACTGGCCCAGGTTGCCCAGAGAGGTTGTTGAGGCCCCATCCCTGGAGGTGTTCAAGGCCAGGCTGGCTGTGGCCTTGGGCAGCCTGGTCTGGTGGGAGGTGTCCCTGCCTACGGCAGGGGGGTTGGAACTCGATGATCTTCGAGGTCCTTTCCAACCTAAACCATTCTATGATTCTATGATTCTATACTTGGAAGCTTTGCTCTTGTAACACAACTGGTTTTGGAATCAAGCCTAGAAGAACACAGAAGGATTTTTCTTGTGATGATTGTTCACTGCAGCTGAACAAGCGTCAAAAAAGGATGCTTATCCTGTATTTTTTTTTTCCCAATTAATTCTCTTCAGGACTTCAGGCAATATAAAGAAAGGTAAGTGAGAACAACGAGAGAACAGTATACTGGGAAAGCAATAGAGTAAATAGGCCTGCAGCCAGAATTTGAGCCTCCTAATCAAAGATACTTGTCCGTTTAGCAGTACAATTGCTGCAGGCTCCTTATACAAAGATCCGCAAGTATTCTTTGATTATCTTAGCTATCCTCTGGAGATGTCTCTCTCTCTCTAGTGACTAAACAGAGCGGAGTTCAAGCTGATTACACTCTTAAGTCTGGTGCCTGTACTACACACCTAAAGATGGGCCTGGAGTTATTACATCTAAGAAATATTTGCCGGGAGGATGACTAGTGGACAGAAAGGCTGGGACTGGCATGAGGTGTCTGCAAATTGAAAACTGTGTTCTCCAAGAAGGTGGAATATTGGGGTTGGAATAGCAAATTTGGTCTTAAAAATTAGGAAAGAAACAAGCTAAAAGATCTGAAATCTGAACAAATTACGGGAAGTGCAGCTGCAGTAAATTAATTACATGAAACCAAGATTTCTAATTCTGACCTGCAAAGATCTGGTAGATACCATGCCAAAGTACATGTCCTATACCACTTTCTTGCCTACATGAAAGACAACACCCAACTGCTGCTCTCAGTACTTCATTAACTAAAGTAGCAGCTGTTGGCCTGAAAAGGTTTCAGCCCTGCTGACAGTAGTTGTTAAAATGATGCTGTGTCAGACAATTCAGTTGCTTTGCATGTTTTAGCCTGGAAATTACATGTCTGAAAGCTGACATTAAAACAACAAGATTAAGACTGAAAAGTGCAGTTCTCTGGAAGATCAATGCCAGAATTACACAGAAGTTTACTGCTAAGCAGATCGGCCAGGAGGGTAGTCCAACTGGGCACAAGCAACAGCAAAACTACAGGCTCCTGGTGAAGATTCAGGTGCCTGTTGCCTAAACATTAGGAGGCTCCCTAAACATTAGACAGGGTTTTTTTGAAGCACATTGATAGACGCAGAAGTCTAATTTAGGTGCTCATGTCCATCTCTATCTGTCTCTGATTCTTCAAACACGAGGTTTTAAAGGGTGGTGAAATGGACAGAAGCATTTTCTATACTGTCTTTTCTGGAAGTGCAGTATATTCTCTCTTCCAGTAAAGGGTCATCCTCACACTCCATTAGCAGATTATCAACTACTTGGAGAAAAGATAATGATAAGGACATATGCTTTTTCAAGTTATCTACCAAGGGCAGATATGCTAAAAGCAACATCATATATCTGTACTAGAATTTTTCCTCTGCTGTCCCTCCCTATGGGGCACACGTGAAAGCACAAATAAAATTAGCAGTTATAGATTTACCTTCTAATCTGCAAACAAATGATGCATACATTTATGAACTGGCAAATACATTGTCAAGAACCTTGTACATATGGGATATTCCCTTTCATTTTTGTTTTAAGTGCAGCTTTGTAACAGTAGCTTCAATAGGCCCAGATGATACTGGGCTCCATGCCACAGACTGTACAAACCAATTGCTCCAGCAGAACTGTGGAAAAACCTCCTGAGAAAGCAGGATCTTGACAGTAAATATCAAGTAACCTTTTCTTTTCCCCCTACAGTGTCTCATGCATAAATACCAGATACTACAATCTCTCCTAGGTACAAATTCAGGAATATCATATCAGCTACTGCTGTTGGTTGGGTACCTTTAGACTCCACATCTTGCTACTTGTTAGTTTTTGTGACTGATTAACCTATAAATCCCAATGAGCTGTAGTTCTTTTTTTACCACAGTAGAATGGAAAAATCACATTCATTTTTCACGAGAAATACATTCTGCAAGTTCTGTTGGAGAATAATTTCACTGATTTAGATTGTTTCTGCAGATTGTTTCTGCTCAAAAATAAGATCTATACACGTAGATGACCGCTGAACATTACATTGTAAAGAAATGCTTAAGTCAAATTAGAAATGGTTCAACTTTTCTAAAAATTCAAAATCCTTGGCATAAATGATTTAACAAATATTTAATACTCTTCCTCATGTTTCAACTATAGATGAATGTATCATTTATATGTGAGAATGAGAGAGAGAGAGAGAGTAGCTAAAAAACTTCTAAAGTAAAATTTAGAGCATTTATTTTGCATTATTTGCCTGGGTTTCTTTAGTAAAAGTATCGAAAACAATAGCTGTAGACAAGAAGGCTGGCAAGCTCCCAGATTGTGTTGACAAATATTTTTCAACCGGACAGATGAGAAGCAGGGGCACCCTTAAAACCGCTATTAAAATTCAATTCATTAAGCTTAATAGAAGAAACTCAAGCTAAGATATGAGTTTCCAGTCATCGTGCATACAAAACTCCAATTACATTCCCACTTGCTAAGAGGTTTCTTTAGAAATGAGTAAGCAAAAGACATAAAAATGAATAAGAGAAGACATAACTGAAATCATAGCCTTGATTTGATTTTTTTTACATAACAGCAACTTTTAATATGGTGCATATTTTATTTTAAAATGAAAAAAAGAAAAAATTGCCAGGTGCAGAAAAGGTGAGAAAAGAGGGACAAGCCAAAGGACCGCTGTGTCAAATTTCTGAATCTGGGAAGCTAAGGCTATTTTCTTTTTTTTGCCTCTGATTTATCCTCCAACTTAGGACTGCTAATAGTTTTCCTGAGCTCACAATGAATGAGACACAGACATTCTTAGCACTTTACAGTTGCAGGTGCTGAAGCCACGCATGCCAGCTGAGCTCATATGGTCTGAATTATGCTTTTTTTGCCACCCCATTGTCTCCACAAGGTGTTCACACAAACATCTTTGCATATTAGCAATTGCAAAGTATAAAACTGAACGATACAGAGCTGTTATTGAAGCCATAGCTTCAAGTAAGTGCCTTTCTCTACAGGTGACAGCATTTGAAATAAAAAATCATTTGCAAAAATGGTTTTGACAGAAAACAAAATATTTAAGTAATAAGATAAAAATGGGGATTTCATCCCCTAAGATGGATTGCTATGGAATCAATGAGAAATTCCATCCTGATACATGGTATCAGGAATCATTATGTGAACTTCTCTTTTAATACCAGACAGAAATAAAGAGAAAAAATTGAGATAATTATTTGTTATCAAAAGTAATTCTCTGAAATCACAGTGGGTTATTAGTAGCTACTTCCTTCTAGTTAAGCTTCAATAATAAAGTAAAAGCACAAGAAGTCCTGCAACAGTTACGCATTATGCTTAATAAGGCCATGATTCTGCCAACCTCACACGTGTTGAGAAATACCTTGCTCTGTATACTGTCCTAGTAATATGAACAGGTCATATTACAGATTAAGGTACTATTCAAAGAGAGTGAAATTATTGAATCATTCCCAAAATAAACAGAATAACTCACTCTATAAATAATAGAAGCCATGACAGACTTTTCATCTTACTAATAAATAACGAGTTTGGCTGTTCAGACCAAAAAGTTTATTATTCATATCAGAATTCACTTACTGATAGAAACCCAAAAATTCTTGCAGAGTTACAAACAACAGAGCATTTTCACCCACTTACAGTGACAGGCATCATGACTCCAGGAATACTTTGGAAGTTCTCAGTCTTTTAGTTTTTCATTTTTTTTTTTCCTTTCTGGCAATCTCCCTTGAGCCCACTTTAATTATTAATTTTTCATCTTGATTACTCCCCACTGAAAACAAGGGAAATGCTGCCTTTCTTCTGACTTGCTGTGTCTACAGTTTGGGGCAGAGAAGGAGAGTTTTTTCTGAAGGACATGAGTACCTATTCTCATATTTGAAAACTCTGTTTTGTTTACTACTGCCATTCTGTTGATCCCTGTAGCGAGAGACTTTTCAGATATCGTGAAGACTGGCATCCATCCCCCTTACAATATCAGTGCAAATCTCTCCTGTTCTAACCGGAGTTATAATAACATTTCAATTTTGCTTAGTTCAGAAGAGGCGTTCAAAGAATATTTAAGAAAAGCACACAACTACCATGCACTAAATACTGGTTGCATCTTAAACTAAAACTATAGCTTAATACTAATAAAGACCAAGTAGTTCCAACCCCCTGCCATGGGCAAGGACACCTCCCACCAGACCAGGTTGCTCAAAGCCCCATCCAGCCTGGCCTTGAACACCTCCAGGGATAGGGCATTCACAACTTCCCTGGGCAACCTGTTCCAGTGCCTCACCACCTTCAGAGTAAAGAATTTCTTCCTAATATCTAAAAATCCACCTGCTTTTAGTTTAAAACCATTGCCCCTCGTCCTATCACTACACTCCTTGATAAAGAGTCCCTCCCCATCTTTCCTGTAGCCCCCTTTAGGCACTGGAAGGCAGCTACAAGGTCTCCCCAGAGCCTTCCCTTCTCCAACTCTCTCAGCCTGTCCTCGTAGGACAGGTGTTCCAGCCCTCTGATCATCTTTGTGGCCCTCCTCTGGACCTGCTCCAACAGGTCTATGTCCTTCTTATGTTGGGGGCTCCTGAGCTGAGCACAGTACTCCAGGTGGGGTCTCACGAGAGCAGAGTAGAGGGGCAGAATCCCCTCCCTCGCCCTGCTGGCCACACTTCTTTTGATGCAGCCCAGGATGCTGTTGGCTTTCTGGGCTGCCAGCGCACATTGTCAGCTCATTGTTGAGAATAAACTTCATTAGTAAGGGAAAGCAGACAGATTTTGGTTCAGACCTTAGAGAAAAATTGCTGTTTATCTGCTCCAGGGTTTTCCCAGAAAAGCAAATTCTAGATGATGGATTTATCAATTTTTCTCCAGTTGGTTATCATTTAAATATGAAATGGAATTGTACATTTTGACATGATACAAAAAATAAGATAAATTCAACATTATGTAATACTTTTTTTGAATTTCTATATACATAATTCTATTGGTCAATACAGTGCATCAACTTGTAAAAAAGTTGCACGCTTTGCGACAATGAATTAGGACTGCACATTTGCCTGTGTAGAGTCATAGCACTCTTGCCATGGTTATATATCTAGCTGTCATCAAGTTGCACTTGCAGAGATGTTCTTTCCTTTGTGGAGAGATAGACTGGATGATCTAATAGGTCATTTTCTATTCCTAACTTCTATGGCTCAGTGAACAATAAATAATATTACTCTGTATATGTAATGTCTTGTTCCTGCAATAAAATATTGCCCACAAGACACAAACATTACTGAGATCGTGATATAATGCCTCAAACGTCCAGACGTAAGATCGATATATCAAACAGTATATTTTTTCTATACCGTAGGCCATATTTAACACTGCTGCTGCTCAACAAATCAACTTGGTTTTCCTCACAAATTAAAAAAAAAAGGAAACACAAGAGTTATAAATCCCACAGAGAGAATCCTGTGAACTAAGACTCTTTGTTTTCTATTTTGCTTCAGAAAACATGTTACAGAGAAGCATCTGCAACAATCTCTGTTCTATACCAAAGAAAAGAATTTGGTCCTAGAATGTATACAGTGTTAAGGACAGAATATATATTCACAGCTGCCCAGAATGCAACTAAAATTTTGTCTCTAGTGTTCCACAGTTGCAGTCTGAGTTTGGACAGGTGCCTAGAGAAACAAAATATTTTCCCCAGTGCTGAAAAGCTGAAGCAGAAACACAGAATAAAAATTATCTATTTGAGAACAGCAGAGCCCAATTAGATGGCTAAATTTGTCAGATATGTCTTTATGAGGGTGCTGGGGCTTTGTTTTCACACACCTTGCTTAAACAGCCCCTCCAATAAACCAGAAGTGTAATATGTGGAATGCTTTTCTATAATAGGGAACAAAAAGAACAATAATCCCTGCAGTTCAGCAGTTAAAGCAAGTCTCTGAATTCTGCTGGACATGAAGCAAATAAAATATCTCTATTTTTAAAGATATAGCAAACGTAAGAGGTTATATGGTTTCCCCTATTATCACAGCCACCTTTGTAACAATTCCTGGATGAAGTCCAAGGAAAATCTATACTATGTCTTCCAGCTCACTGTACTAGAATAAAACGTATAGCTAGCATCCTATCAGCCTTGTCATCCAAAGCAAGTACCAGAAGCTCTTTACAGCTACAGGTGCAAGAAAAAAAGTGAATTAGGCTCCAGCTCTCCAGTCAAGATTCCCAGAGAAAAAGCTTCTTCGTTTTTAACGAAATATGCAATAGCAAAATCTTCAAGCCATAGAAAGCGACGTACTAATATTGCCAGTAAAATGTCAAGATGCCTTCATGGCACAGCTGAGAGAAAATCGCTACTTCCAGAGCTGCACAAGCAATTTTCAAACAATATAATTAGAAAATGTTACTTCTTCCTATTTAAGATTTCTGTAATGAAGCAATTTCAGCCAACTGATTTATTTGCTTTTGCAAATGAATTTCAGCCTATGGGTCGCAATACACAGGGTGTTCTGCATGCTCACATAAATGTGTGATATTTGAAAATCAAGCTATATAATTATCTAAATTACATGATGTTTCCATATTTTGAAGAGAAAATTGCTTCATCATCTTTCCCCAAGCAAAATCTAAATCAAAGACATTTCATTTAATGATTAATCAAATATCAGACAATGAGCTGAAACAGGAAAAACAACCAAAAAAAAATCTCATTAATTTGCATTAAAAATAATGAAAAACAGATTAAAAATTAAGTAGAATTTTTTAACAATTTACCCAATTATTACCTCACCTCTAATAATTTCCTATCCAAATAGAATAATACTGTTTCAAATGGCATAACTGTTGATGAATGTTACCTTTTTTCATGTGCTGAAAATTGTGTTTTAACCTCCTCCCTGTTCTCTATGGCCCACATTTGTAGACACTACAGGTTTCTAAAATAACAAGATGAAGGTTTCTTTGCCCCATATCCTCCAGATGAAGTTTTTCAGAATGCTAAGAATATTCTCTCCCTTTGAATAAGGACATAAAATCATGGCCATGTGTAATAACTGCACCAAACCAGAGCTCAAAACCTCATTCCCAGCTCTGCTATGGACTTCAACTTGAGAGCAGATCAGTTTAGACCCCCACACTACAGTTTCCCCACCTCCAGAATGGAATGATATCATGGCCTCACTTTTAGTTTGCATGATTTATTGAGACTCTAAGCTCTTTCCTGCAGGGAATTCTTAATATACATGCCTTGTGTTAGTTCAATGGAGATTCAAATCCATGTGTAGCTTCTCAGTACTACTGTAGTTAAAAAATGATTGGAATCAGTCTACCTTAAGACGCACCTATGCTTGGACTTTGTCAGCCATAAACCAATGAAATCTAGCACAATCCTGCTTTCTAAGTTGTGTAGCCTACCCGTGCCAAAATTCAATACACTTACTATGTAGCCAAAAAGTTCCATCAGTAATTTAGTTGATCAGAAGTTCTTTTCCTCTGTAGATAGAACTGTTTATCTCCCATTTGAAACTCCATCATAATCTTAATATAACTACTAATAAAATGGAAAAGGCTTTAAAAGTCTATATACATAGAAATACTGAATTATCCTTATAAAAGCAGGATAAAACTTTGAGTTGAGGATGGCAAAAAATGCACAGTTATATCTTCTACTTCTTTCTGGGCACGGAGGTGAGACTGTGCCTGGGAAGACCCAGGTCTTCTTTTTCACCCTTTTTAAAAATGGGGGTTATGTTTCCCCTTTTCCCATCAGTGGGAACTTCACCAGACTGCCATGACTTCTCAAATATGATGGCTAGTGGCTTGGCAACTTCATCTGCCAGTTCCCTCAGGACCCGCGAAATAATCTCCTCAGGTCCCATGGCTTGTGCACGTTCAGGTTCCTTAGATGGTCTCAAACCTGGTCTTCTCCGACAGTGGGCATAGCTCATTCTCCCAGTCCCTGCCTTTGCCTTCTGCAACTTGGGCAGTGTGGCTAGAGCCCTTACCAGTGAAGACTGAGGAAAAATGTTGTTCAGTATCTCAGCCTTCTCTATATCCTGGGTGACCAGGCCTCCTCCTTCCTTCCTGAGTGGGCCTGGATTTTCCCTAGTATTCCTTTTGTCACTGATATACCTATAGAAGGCCTTCTTGTTGTCCTCGATGCCCTTGGCCAGATTTACCTCCATCTGGGCTTCAGCTTTGCTAACCTGATCCCTGGCTGCTTGAAAATTTCTCTGTATTCCTCCCAGGCTACCTGTCCTTGCTCCCTCCCTCTGTATTTGAAGATTAGGAGTGAGAGATTTTAATTTGAAATTCCATGGGAAGCCAGAGATGACAGAATTTTCACAGAATCACAGAATTTTCAGAGTTGAAAGGGACCTCTAGAGATCATCTAGTCCAACTCCCCTGCTAAAGCAGGATTGCCCAGAGCACATTACTCAGGACTGCATCCAGGCGGGTCTTGAAAATCTCCAGAGAAGGGGACTCCCCCACCCCCCTGGGCAGCCTGTGCAGTGCTCTGCCACCCCAACTGTAAAGAAGTTTTTCCGTGTGTTGGAACGGAATTTCCTCTGTTCCAACTTGTGCCCATTGCCCCTCGTCCTGTCAATGGGAACCACCGAGAAGAGTCTGGTTCCATCCTCCTTCAGCCCACCCTTTAGATATTTGTAAGCAGTAATACAGAAGTAAGACAGAAACAACTACTGTTATAACGTGCTTTCAGAAATAAGCAGAGTTCACTCACTGTTAGGCATCTGGCTTCAGAACCAGAATGCCAGTCAGTGGTAGGAACCACTGGAAAGTAGCAGAGCGCAAGGAGCCAAAGGCTCACACCACTGTCCTTAGCCAACAGGTAGGAGAGAACTGTTCAATGGCTGCGTGTATCAGTTGTTGATCAATAGAGAGCAACCTGCAAAGGGGCATGAGCACCCTAAATGGCTCCACAGGCAATTGTGCCTCTGTAAGAGTTCATATTGGGAAGGCACCCCAAATTCCTCTTTAAATATGAACTGATTTGTAGATATATGCCTTCAAACTAAGAGGTCTATGCTGTGTCTTCAGATTTTTCACCCCTTCATCTTAATGTTCTTCACTAAGAAACAGATCTTTTTGAGTATGTGCTCCAAGCACTGAACCATTCACGAAGTGAAGGTGGTAGAAATGAGTATCATCTGCACTTCTCTGGCACTTGAGCCTTGATCAGCTGCACAGTTTACTAAAGAATACAAGTGCTAATTGAAAAGATCAGGGCAACCAGGATTCTACTACAAATTAGAGGTCTTGTTTCCCATCACCGTTTCCTGGCTACCCCTCTTTGCAGAATGAGACAGAGGACTTTACTACACACTCCTAGACTTCTTCCATTTCTCTCAAATGTGAGAACAGTATTTCAGGGTCAGTGGTCCTCAGGATTTATGAGCACAAATATCTGTCTACAAAGCATTGAAAGAGAAAAATAATTCATCAGTGCCACTAACTTGCACATCCTGACTTGTATCCAAATTCCTCACCCAAGTTTATGAGAGTTCAACCCAGGACCTGAGCAGAAACACAATCAATTTATTAAAATAGAAAAAGAAATAGCCACAGCTGTAATTGTGTATGTGGAAAATCTATACTGATCTAAGGTAAGTATCCACAGTATAACTCTGGGTCAAAAAAAAACAAACAACCAAACCCAAACAAAAAACTTGAAAGAATTATAAAGACCTTGGACAGGATAACGCTTGACTTCAGGCTGGCAGAAATCCTCCCACTAAAAATTGCAATCACAGATCACTGCTTTTTTCTGTTTATTGTCAACAGTTGCCTGCCCACAATGATGTTAAGAGAGCAGAATGCATTGTCATACTTATTATTTCAAATTCTGAATTAGGACAGAAACACATTACAGCAAAGCCAGAAAAAGTTACTTGGTTTTTTGTTTCTATTTGTATAAACCTCTTCCTGTCTGGGATTTAAGCTAACCTCTGTTTCTCACATTTTTCTGAAACAGACAAAACATCAATCATGGAAAATGAGCACCTGTCATGAAAGCGGTTTAAGACACGCCATACTTTAGAGGACTAACCAATAACAGCTATCATAAATTAAACTAGGTAAGGAAAACTTTGTTTTATTTGCTTATACTGTACACAGAGACATACAACTAGAGGATCTGTGCTGAAAATTATTTTTTTAAAAAATAGATTGCCCTCCCCTTTTTAAAAGGTCATCTAGGAGACCTAATGTCCACTAGGGCAAAGAACTCAAACAAAGAAATGTTCTAAGAAGTGGCTTTGCAGATTATTTTTTTACCTACTGGAATTAGCGTAATGCTTTGATAGAAAAGCTGAATCCTGCTGCTGAGATAAAACAAAATTGTCTAGCTGCCTCAAGGGAGGAGATTTGCTCTTTGAAATCAAACTAACAGTGGTAGTAGCTAGCCATTATTTCAAACATAATAAAATGATTATGCAACTACTTTATTGAGGATTTCAGTCAGCCACTCATGGCCCTTGAATATCCCACAAATATTATTAGCAGATGCAAGGCTGCTAACTCTGGGGATTTCCACCACATTAACTAGTCCAGATTAATTCTGTGGAGAATATGAAGAGAATCTATACATAAAGAAGACAGAATTTCTAACTCTGTAGGTAAAGCTGACAATTATCCTTAACTGATCTAGAAAATCATGAACCAGTGGAATGGCAGGCAGGTGACTTTGGCTGCAGATGTCCTACTAGATATGAATGCTCTGAGGTACCTGCTGGTATCTCCAAGTTCCAGAACATCTTTAACAAGCTGGCTCTCAGTCCCCTTGAAAACAGACTTGAAATATTGCCAAAAATTAAGCTATTAAATTCAAACTTTTATTTAAATAAACTGGCTTGGTTTTCACAAGCTCCAGTAGAAAAACAATGAAAACTTCCCGGCAAACCCAAAAAGCAAGAAAAAAAGAAAACATTTTATTACAAGTCACTGTTCATCTTCATAGCCTGATGTAGACAGGTCTGTAATATTTTTTTTCAGATTGCTCTTTTTCAGGCATTGAAGCCTTATGTGTAACTTCGTAACTATAGTAAGATATTTCCTAAGAGAAATAGACATATCTCACAGACTGAAAACCAATCACTCTAATCCAGCTACCAAGAAGATGCTCAATGCATATAGTATAGTTAAAATTACAACTCTCCAGTGTTAAATTCATCCAAGATTAATTCCAAAGGCTAAGGAATTCTTATTTACCAAAAGCAAGGTGGGTTTTTAATTCTGGAACAGTTTCTGGTGAATAAGAAATTAAGGCTGTTGTAAAAATAATACAGTTATATGAGAAGACTGTTTCATCTTCTTCATCATTTCTCAGATGAATTTGTTTTGAGACCTGATTCCTTATACTAAATGCCCTTATTAATCATAGAAGGTTTTATCCCTTATCAGATGTCTCTTAAATTTTCTTTATTTGAAAGCATCAGTCAGGCTTCAGTCACTTTAGCTTTCTCAGAATTTTAGATCTTACCAGAAATAGGATTACTGCCCCACCGTGAGAGCAAACTAGTCTATATTGCAAAAGAAACCCCTAGTTCCAAGAAACTTTTCTTTTTCTGTTTTATTTTGTCCATATATAAAACAGTAAAAAAAAACACTCTGGCAAAATACTGATGTCAGAAGAAACCTTAAAAAATTAAATCAATATTTCTGAGTTTATTCTCTCACTCAAATGTCATTATAGCAACTGTTGGTGATGGAAATGCTGGAAGTTAAATTGTCAAGTTTTTCTACTCTAGATAGGTTCTCTGGAGTTCAGGGCAAAAATGAAGCTGCTTTACAGACAGAAATGCTCATATGCATCACATTGTTCTGTTTAACAACCTGTGAATAACTAAAAATGGCAGGACTTCAACCAGAGCTGCACACAGTCTTACCAGCCTGGTATCCACCTCCACAATGCTGGAAGCATGATTAACACAAGTGCAATAAAAGTGGACTTCATATGTAGCTATTTCACAGACCTCTTAAGACAGTCTTAGCAAACCTAGATGGTAAAGGTGCTATTTATAGAGCCAAATCTTGGCTATCTTATGCATGACTTCAGTCGCCTATTCAGTGTCACTAAATCACAACAGCAGAGATCTTCACACAAATGCAATAAAAGGTAGTGACAGGTTGTCATCACTAGTTTTTGACTTTTTTTACTATATCAATAGTCTTCCCACTTCCCCAATCAAGAAGAATTGATAATGACTTTTCACTCACATTAGTAATATTAAATATCACATAAACTAAGAATTGGATCATTTGTCCCAAAAGTTATCTGTTGTTTTTAATTATATGAGTTGGACAAATGAAAGGTATTATTTCTATTAATATATACACACAATCCTTTCCTACTTATATTCCACATAGTTACGACAATGTTACTAAAATAAATATTTTAACACTGCCACAAACATTTGCTACTAAATTTTGTAGCAGCTGTACTGATAGGACATATTTACCACACAGGCTGGAGGACTTCAAGAAAATAGAGTTTGGGTATCTCTTTTACAAACTTGCAAAATTCAGAGCTGTTCCACAGTGCCCGAAGGAAATACATTTCGCAACCGAACTTAACAGTTGTTGAGATGTTACCTGCCCTTATCAGTAAAGAGAAGGAGGAATTTCACTGACTCCAATTATCTACAGAACGCTGAATTACTTTATATTCAAAGAATCATGTGGCCATGGGTGGTGAAGGAAGAAGGCAGGGAAAAGAGTTAATTTCTGATCGGGGAGGTAGGGCGTTTCTGGGGAGCATGGCAAGCAGTGGGATAGGGCCACAGCTCAGAGACAAAATGGGAAGAGTTTGACATTGCTGCTTTGAATATGCAGTCCTCCTAAAGAAACACACACTCCAACTTGAGTGAGACCTGACTAAGCCAGCAAGCTGTATCAGGCAGCTGGGTTCCCAGAGAATGGATGCAGAAGCCTGCCCTGCCAGTGAGAGAGGTTGACAACACCACACCAGGAATGCACGAGAAGTGTCAAAGAGTGAATTTAATGCAAAATCATAAAATGTAACAGATGTGCATTTTTCATATTTCCACAGCATAAAAGCATTAATCTTCCTGAAGAAGTGAAATTGCCTTTTGGATCCAAGAGACCTTAAAGAATAATTACACAAGGAACCAAATCAAAGCCCAAGACATATGCATGGTGTCGCTCTTCTGGAGTTGGTGAAACTACTTTGACCTGAAAGGCTTTTTACCATATTCAAGACTCTGCCACACAGATTTATCGACAAAAGAGGCATTTTGCATATATCCACAAAGTCAGTGGACAAGAAGTGTGTTAACTGCTCTGTAAGTCCTTCAGATTGTAATTGAACTGTCTAGTGTAATGAATGAAGCATAGAATAATGTGCATTCAGTTTGCGTTTGTTTATTCAGCCTGTCAGACTGGTTTTGGTTCACTTCATGTTAAAGAATTGTTTGCAGGCAGATTTCTCTATTAACGTCCATATAGTTTCTTTCAAGTTTAACTTTCCAATGCTTAGCACTCCTTCAGGCACAAGACTCATTACAGTGCTAGACTAATAATTCAGATGTTTTTCTTTCTGTCATTGTTCTATCTAAATAAATAACTGGAATAATTTTGGAATGCCATGCATTAGATTAATCATAGTCTTATATGCAAGACTCTCTTCTCCTCACAGTAGCTTACTGTCCTTACTAAGTTTAAGCATAAAACATCAGCCAACTGCTACTAAAATTTGCTTTGAACAACAATCTTACCAAGTTCTTAAATATCTCAGAAACAGAGGGAGAACTGTTATTTTTCACTCCAAAGCATTTACTCAACATGTCTTTCCATGCAATAAATGTTATTCCACATAAATACACAGACAATTCAACCATAAGTAAATATTTCTAAATGAATATTTTGCAATTAAACATATGCAGACACACGTATGTTTACTAAAGATATTTATGGAGTCCCAATTTGCCCTATGTAAACAGAAATTCTACTAAAACATTTTATCCTTTGAACATGAACCAAATCTCACCAAAGTCAAAAGGAAGAATCTGTAAGCTTTCAGTCATTCTCCTGAACTTTAATTGAGTTTGTAGAGATCCATTTGGGGCTTACAGGGATAGAAATCTATCACTTCTGCTCTAAAATGTGCATGTCCCTAGAGCAATACAAATTTTCTGCACATTCACAGTTCTGGTCTTCCAGACAAATATTATATTGTCTGGCAGTTTTTATGTACAGACATAAAAGAGTGGAGACAGTTTTATTGCATGAATAACATTATTGATAAGCCTAAGAATGGACCAGAGCTGTTCCCCTCAGTAAATACTGCCACAACTGAACATCCAGCAGCTCCATACTTGCAAGCATTCAATTAAGGATTCTGCTTTGTACCAATTTAAAAAGCACATACCTAATGAAAAAAACCAAGAAAACCCACAGAGTATCTTTTGCTTAAAAAACTTAGGTTATTGCTTAATTACTGGTTTTGACAAGCTTTATTTGATAAAAATGAAGAAAAAAATATCCATATCGGTTCTAACTTACACTTCAAATCAATGACTGAGATTTCTAAACAGGAGGTCTAGATTCCCAGTCTCCATTGTTTCTAATGAAATAAGGCATTTGGATTATTAGGTCATACTCTTATTCTGCAAAAACAATCACATGCTTCTTCCTAACAGCATGGATTAGAAAGTCAATGAATGAAGTGTCTCCTTTGAATTTCTGAAGAAATTTGCCCCCTGTGGACTCCTGTATCACCAGTCCCGTCAATCAGGCCAGTATTCAGGAATGCTTAGAGTTTATCAAATCGTGTGTGAGGTTCAGGTTATTCACAGTCTTCTGCAAATATATGATAAAGGGAGAAAAGTTTCTAACAGCGTTTCACCTCTCAACCTCCCTAAGCAGATCTGCAGAATTTCAGACTTTTCTCTCCATTCATGGGCAAGTGTAAAAGAATGAAGTTCAGCCCTGACACAGATGTATCATTAGATCAAAATTCCACAAGAAAGATCTTCCCGAGTGAATGGGTTGGTCCCTAGGTGGCCAAGTAAATCTGTAGTTCATATGATTGCTACAGGTGGAGCAGTCAGTTTAACATGGAGGAGGTTGGGTGTCAACTCCATCGATTGCAATGTACTTATCTCCCAGGAAAGGTCAGGGTGCATTCTAAAATCATCCCACAAAGAGGTATGAGACAACACTCCCTTTATCCTGAGACAGAAAAGTTCTTGATAAGTTTGATAAGTCCCTTTGGTCAGAAGAAGATGGCAGAATACATGGCTATCTTAGACTATGCACTGAGTTTCATCTCTTCTTACAAAGGAAAAGTGCCTGTGGTTCACAACAATTGAGGAGCACAACTTTGGAATTTGAGAGCTCCAGGAAAAACACAGAAGGAGAAAAACAAGGAGAAAAACAAGACCACCCCCCCTTAAAATAAATATCAATAAGTGTAAAACTTCCATAAATAAGAAAGAATAGGATGAAAGCCGTAGAAGAGTATGCCATTGCCTGTGTAAGACACACAGGAAATATGTTAAATTATCCAGAAGACTGAAAGGAGCTGGAGGCTTTGGAGCTGCACCCTGACATTTTATACCATGCATACTTCACAGGAAGGAAATAAAATATTCATATGTGCCTGTAGGCACTACAAAGGCTGGAAGTTGATATGAATGCTTGTATACATATGCTGCTAACAAGATAAATGCAAACATGGAGCATCGCTTCAAGAAAAAATTTTCATACCTGACAACGATGTTGGGAAAATAACTGGACTGAAAAATGTTCGTCTGCTTTTAAAACACCTGGGATTGACAGGCCATGCTGAAACCTGGATGAAAATTCCAATGATTTGTTGTGTGACACTGTTACCACTGACTACCTGGAAGCAGCAGGATTAGCAACTCAGCATGGTGCGAAGTATATTATACTGCTAGAGATGACATCTCTGTGTAGTGCAATGACCCAATTCCTGTTTTTTTAAGAACAGAAATACTACTCAACAAAATTAGCAAAAGGAAGTATAAAATGAAGGAGGGCAATAAGCCCAGAAGGGAACCTGAATGTACCAGAGGGAATGGGCTCAAAATTCTGCAACTGGAGTTTTTAAAAAGTTAGGGACCAACAGGTATATTGCCTTACTCTCGCCTAAATACTTAGTGTCCTTGGTCCTACGATGGGACTCTGATGAAAATAATTAAGCAGTGGGTTCTTGTATGACTATAGCTGACAACACATATGGTTCCTGCCACATAGTCCAAAGCAAGTTGTGAGTGAATCTGTACAGCCCCCTCTTAGTATTCTTAGTAACATGGTCTGGATAACAATGGCTGGCAAGGTAAGAGTGAGAGTGTAAACAGTTACAAAATATGTCATGAATAGAGATAAACTTGGTTTTGTGTCAGAAGTCATCACGCCTGCATTGTATTCTCCATGTAGGTCTGAC
Organism: Anarhynchus alexandrinus; assembly: GCA_008711295.1. Taxonomy (NCBI): domain Eukaryota; kingdom Metazoa; phylum Chordata; class Aves; order Charadriiformes; family Charadriidae; genus Anarhynchus; species Anarhynchus alexandrinus. The sequence continues at coordinate 2,954,717 of VUYV01000081.1, forward strand.
AGAATCCAATCCTTCCCATCGGATGCCATGAGCAGCCCGCACTCAGACAGTGGGCAGACAATGCAGGGTACAACTAGTAGGGACCCACATCTCAGGTGTGCATATGGGCACCTGTGGTGTGCTCCTTCACCAGCGTGTGTGTTAGGGGATCGTAGGAAGTGGCGCAGGTTCACATAAAGCTGGGGTACCCACATCTCCAGCATGAGGTGGGTGTAAATAGGGGAACGTGCACTCCAGTGGGGATAGGTTCACATCACCGTCAACGTGGCAGGGATTAGAACCTTCCAAGAGTCAATATAAAAAGGTGTTTAGAAAATTGTACCTGTATTTTAATATTTTTAAGTATCTAGTATTGTGGTTTACCTGTTGCATTACTAATACTGATCCTAAAGATATAGTTCACTGATTGTTCATTAATTACATGTTGCTAATAAATCAATAAACTGCTTCAGTCCTTATTTAAAACATGTGAGTAGAGCAGTTTTTCACTGCAACAAAATTTAGGTGCTATTGCTATCATTCTGACTTCATAGCATTTCTGATGTAAACGATCACAAAGTGCAGAACAGAGACTCAGGCCACATGTTTAGGAGCAGCAGCATAATCTTGTTCCAGACTTGCCAGTACCTTATTATGAGTCCTGAATTGCAAAGAACATAAGAGATTTTAAAGAACTGTTTTCATTCCAGAAAACTGGGGAAAGCAACTAAATCTTTACAAGTTGGCTAGTTCAGTAAAAGTAAAAGTTGGAAAAAAAATGCTACTGTCAACATACGATGATGATACCCGAACCTGATATACCATCTTTAGTTATAAATGGCAAAGTACTTCACAGAGCTAGCTGATTTCACAATTTTCTTTTAAGCATGGGACACTACATAAATTTAGGATTGTTTCAGTCTCCTATAAAACACACTAATGCAATATCCAGAGGAAAATTTGTCATTATTTCTTGTTCTTTGCTCCAAAACCAAGACCAGCAGATACGTGAATTCAGGAAATCAAGTGAACTGATTAATCAAGTCAGTTGTTCTGCTCATTGTTACAGAACCGGAATAAATATGTTGTGCTAGTTCTTCCATTGATCTCATATCTGCAGCAGCAGCACACAATTGGCATTTTTATGATTGGATAAGTACATTTTCTAGGAGCTAGTGTAAGTGTAAGAATGCAAGAAGTATGCTGACTAGCTGCTGTCAGCTCCAAGGTTCAGTAGAGCTCTAATCATTTATTAATTAATTAGATATTGGAATACTAATAAGCGCATGACAGTTTAGACATTTGTGGAACTCCTCACCCCCTTCTTCTGTAGACACATGGAAATAATTTTAAATGATAATTTAAACTCTGCTACTAGTTGACTTGATGGAACCTAATGAAAACTTTAGTGATTAACTTCATGTGCAAGCCACGGTACCTGAGCTGTGGTGAGCTGTTCATTCAGACCTAGATGAATATTATAAGCAAAATGCATACTCTAGCAAAAACATTATAAACAAAACATATGCTTGGGCAAAAAAAAATTAGAACCCCACTAGAAATTTTGCTGGTGACTGAATTAAAACTTCCATGAGCTCTGACTCAAGAGCTTGTGCATCTTACGCATTTTCTACAAACTTGCTACCAAGAAACATGCAAAAAAAGGCAACCATAAACCACAAACCTTTTTATTCATTACCATAACATGAAACAGTGATTTTCTGCTGCACTGACTTTTGGCTTATTCCGTTATACCTGCAAATATAGAACGAGCACAGGGAGAAAGGTTTGCTTGGTCACCAAAATAGCAAGAGAAGAAAAGTATATAAAAGAGTTGTGCAAGAATAAAAGTTATTAGCATACAGCCTTGATCCAAAATAGTCCTGGACAGCAAGAGAATTTCCAGAAGACCTCACTGCACCTAATGATGGTGATATCTTCAGCAAGGGAAAAAGTGATGAAACTCAGAGCCTGCTGATCCTTGGACTCTTTTTACTGTCAATCATCAGCGTTAATGTTCCACCATGCCCTACTTTTACACAACTACATTAAAAAGTGAGCATGATGTCATTTAGTTGTTTTGTTTGTTGCATTTGGGGGGTTAAATAACAAAATATCACTTCAGAGTAGTAAAATCAAATATACTATTTTCTAATTAAAGGGGTACTGAAAGTGCTATAATAGAAAAAAAATCTTCTTCCTATCACAGTATATTATGTGCAATGCAAAAAAAAAACCCCATTGTTTTGAACAGGATTTGGAGATGACCAGTTCTAACAGGCAGAATTGTAGCTTAAAGAGAACAAGTACATGCTGTCAGTTATGCACAACACTGGCAAGGAATATCTTGTTCATATGCTTCCCTCATAACTCTTATATTGACTTCCAGTGATGTGTCCAGAGCTATTTTCCTGAGATGCTGTGGAGTCATTAGGACAGAACAATATAGTCAGCTGAACAGCAGTGACAAATTGTTGGCATTGCTGTGAAAATTGTTGTTAAAATGTGTTTCTTCACACTCGTTATTGCAGGAGTCTGTGGGAATCAACAGGAGTAGACTTTTCCTGAAAATTTTTAGTATTGAGTGCCAGATAGAAGGAGAAAGGCATGTACTAGGTATCTGTCAAGGTTTAGGCTGGGCTGGTCACCAAAGGAAAGACAGATGTTTTCTATCAAGTCCTCTCCCTTCCAGAAGGGGAAGGGAGAGAGACGAAGGGGAAGGGAGAGAGACGAAGGGGAAGGGAGAGAGACGAAGGGGAAGGGAGAGAGACGAAGGGGAAGGGAGAGAGACGAAGGGGAAGGGAGAGAGACGAAGGGGAAGGGAGAGAGACTAAGGGGAAGGGAGAGAGACTAAGGGGAAGGGAGAGAGACTTATAGGTTGAAAACAAAACTGAAATAGCTTTAATGAAATATTAACAATAAAAAGAAAATAGAATAATATTAATAAGAAAATAATGAAATGTATACAAAAGCAATATTGAGCTCCCAGGATGACGATCATGTCACCAGTAAGCACTGGGACTGGACTCAGCAGCAGACGGGAACTGGATCCAGGAACACATGGATCACGATCAAAGTTAGAAGAACGTACAGAGTCCTCCTTGGACACCAGCCATTGAAGAAGAGAAATTTGGCCCCTTTGATCCCTCAGCTTTCTGCTGAACATGATACACATGAGATGGAATAACCCATTGGTCAGTTTTGGGTCACCTGTCCTGTCTGCTCCTCCTCATAGGTGCAACCACTTTGCACTCTTCCGCCTCCAGCCCTCCAACGTGGCACGTAAGACAGTTAGCTGACCTTGGTTGTTATAGGAATAAGTAGAAGCAAGAACCTCTCTGCATACCATTGCTTAGTATAAACTATAAACAGTAGACATTATCACTGCCAGAACCAGACACTGTCTGAAAAACATACCATTCATTTCAGAGAGTACAGTCAGTTAGAAGAGGCTTAACTGAAAAGTAAAATTACTGAAAAGAAAATTGGTTTTGTCCTATCTCAAATCAGGACAGTATCCTTGCCTAATTTATCAAAAGAATATTTGTTACAAAGAGTAAGGTGAAAAGCGAATGAGTGAGGAGGACTGTGACTCCCATCTCAACCTTGAGTATAGGCATGAGCAGGCTGGAGTTCGTATGACAAAACTGAATAGAATAAAAGACTGGTTTTGTACCTCACACCACCCGCTTTTTATTTTTCTGAGTGTTAGGAAATCACCACCTGTTCTGTCAATGACAACAAGGTATTATCTAGGTCTGGAAACAGAAACGGAAATTAAGCACAACTTGGGAGAAGACATACTGTTCCATTGTCATGATTGTTCTTACTTTGACATTCCCACAGAAGGAAGCTCACAGAGTAGTTTAATAAGATGCTTTCAAGGCAGCAGGTAGGTTCTCTGTCAAATAAATATAGGGGTTGTATATCTGGACACACTTTTCCCTGTTTCTCTTTCCTTTTGGGAAGGTGCTGGTTCTTTTGACTCCATTCTTAGAATACTCACGTCAGAGGCACCTGACCTTTTCTCAAGGTGAAGCAACCCAATTCTCACTCTTCTTCCTATCCCAGGGAATAAATCAGGTCAGCATCTCACTGGAAATGGGATTCAGAGTTTACAGAATATTTCCTCTGTTTAGCAGACATTACAGAACATTATTAAAAGGAAAGGATGGATGAGACATGACTCCTTTTGCTGCCGATTTCTCTTCTCACTCTCTCATGGCAAGCAAGCAATTATTTTTACAAACAAATTCCTGAGTTGCAATTTTTTGTCCTGACCCTACAGACGTTTCAGATGTCTGAGGTGAATTTTCACATGATGTCGTCTGACGAGGTTAGTGAGACTAACCCCAGGGATATAAAGCTGCCCTTAACAATTCAACTGCAAGTCTTGGATCTGTATTTGGAAAAAGACGAAACCAAACAGAAGAAAATGTAGTACTAAAGGTTTGCTCGATTTGCTGCCTATCTCTCACCAACAGCATGGCAAATCATGCTAAGCACTTTCAAATTCTGTTGATACAGAGGGGAACTCCAAATGAAAATCTGTGAATGCTTTGTCAAAAATTAGGGAGGGTGTTGGGAGAGGATAATCCATAGGTAAGAATCTGCAAAATCTAGTTTTCAAAAACCACCCCCAAAATTACCGAAAATCACAAGCTGACCATCAAAGGGCTTATGATTAAACTCGTATGACAAGCATCTGCAAATCAATTTTTTGTCTCGTTCACACTTCAGGCTGACTAGCTGAGCAGCAGAGATGGACAATTACTGCTTGTACACCTTTCTTACCCGTCTTAATTCTCCTCTATTCCCTGATTAGAAAAAAAATAATCATACTGAAGTGTTCAGCCATTTTCATTGATTTTGCTTCTTGATTGCAAGATATGTTGCTGAAAAAAATTCTGATCATCCTTGTCAAGTTCACCCAAAAAATCGGGTCAAGAAATGTATAAGTAGGGCTCAGGATGCTGTAAATTTTCCCAAGAAAAATGCATCTTCGACTGTATCTTGTTTAATGTTACGGTTTGTAATAGAATGTTTTATTGAGCATTATTACTTCAAAGCACAGTGCTTCTAATGAACCTTTTTATTCTTTCAGAGGATGAGGCGTTTTCTCAATAATAAATGAACTGTTCCTGACAGATGTATGTGCTAATTATAAATGATTTCTTTAAACCAAACAACCACCATCAACAACAAAGGCTTCACCTGACTGAACAAGCAATCTGCAAGCGTGCAGAATGAATCACAACAAACAGAAGAGAAATAATGGTGGACAGTAGATGCTGGAATATTGGTCCCATCAGCATAGCTACTTAGATGACAATTATGCTCTTAGCAAAACCATAGACAAAGTTTATTAGAAGTATCTCTTTATGACACCTGGAACAGATCCATCCTTCACATCTTACAACAAATTTAGAATCTATTCACATCAGAACATCAAAGAAGAGATAAAGTACCAGCACACAAAAACTATAGTACAGAAAGAGGTCAGTCTTGGAGAAGGAATTTTGCTGTTAAGACAGCAATGTTAAAGGGACAGTAAAATAAAACTTCATAATGTATCACCTGGAAAAATGAGGTGACAGCAACATATATATTCCAAAGACAGCAAGATTAACAGATACAGTCAGCAAAGAAGAAAAAAGGGAAAGGTCAGAACAAAATAAGATTCTAAGTCAGGCTACCTACAAGAGTGACTCATTGCAGACTCCACTGTTTTTTAAGTGAGGATTGAAACATCTAGTACCCAGCTGCCAACATCGCGTTGCCCTCTGCTGCAGGGGGCCACACGGCAGGGCAGTGATCCGCAGCAGGCTCGAGCCCCGGTCGTGGGACTGTAAAGCTGGAGACAGCCTGACGGATCTCCACAAAAACCACTAAGCTCACAGACTGCGTGCTATGAGCCACAAATGTGAAATCTAGCTCTTGTTTCATTATCAGCACCTTGCTGATGTCCCCAGAAAAGAAAAACTCCATGAAAAGCCTCTCAGTTTTTTTTTCTGGGAAAGCAGGGCACCCTTGTCTTAAGTTCTCCCCCTATGCAATTTGTAGATTCAAACTGACCAGAATGGAAAAATATCAGCTTCATCTCATTACACAGAAACGAGGGCTTTCCACATAGTTGTCCTTACAGGTCTTACACCTGGAAAAGCTATGTTTGGTGCAACTCACCCTCACGTTCCATCAGAGAGATCACAACCAAGACCAAGATGGACGAAAGAGATCATCTCACCATGCTACACACATATTCCTTTGTCCAGCAGGTCACTATCTATACCACCACCTGCGTCTCTTAGATTTGTTAGTACCATAATAATAGCTGCTGGCAGTCTGAGAGCAGGATGAAACACCACCCTCTCTGTCTGGTTACTGAGAAGGGAAGTAAGCTGTGATGCAGCACAGGGACTCTCTATCAGCCACAAACATGTTTTCTAAGAATAAAACTTCAAGAAGAAGTCTAAAAGTAGCGGGGGGAAAGCTGATTAAAAGATGGCAAAGAAGAAGCGAAAAGGGAGCAAAAGCAGGGAAGAGATGAAAGAACAGTTAGTGAAACGGGTAGTAGATTCTTTTAAAAGGAAACAAGTTTGGAAAACAGAAATGACTGTGGGTAAGTCCATCCATCTTACACAGTGTTCCCCAGTTCCCCCTGCCATTGTTTCATGCACTCCCAGACCTAATTTCCAGTATTTACAGGTGGAAATGCTAAATAGCAAATATAAATGCTGTTCATGAATTTCTAGTGAGAAATTACTCTAATATTGCCCAGGTCATGATAAATAAAGGGACCAGTATGCCTTATGAATATGATTTTGAGGAAATAAGGTTTCAGTGTGCCACATGCTTCAAACTCTGGATTATACTTCATGCGGTAGTGATCAAAAAAATACATATTTTTTAGATTTTGTGCAATTTTTCTGGAATTGCTCAGATAACAGCAGGAAAAAACCGATGTTCTCAGCACTGGGCTGGTTTTGCAAAAAGTGCCCCCACAGGGCTTGAATAACAAGTTCATTGAAGCTGAACACAGTTCCACAGCTGGAAGAAAAGAGCCTTATCTGTCTTCCTGTTCTCCTCTGGGTACACGGCTATTTGTAGGCATATTCATTTAATGAATAAACAAAATATTGCTGAAGGAAGCCTAGACAAAGGACCAGGGAGAGGAAAGGAGGGGGACAGAGAGAGTAGCATCATCACAGAGACATGCTACAGGTCATGATCATATTTTTTATCTTTGTATTCCTGACATTCATATGGGATATCTACAATATTGATTCGACTCCTTCACCTGTGTGATTCAGAAAGCTACAACATGAAGGAATGTGCCTGAAATAAAGAGAGGTGACACTTTAATATGAGTTTTTCTCTCACAAACACATACAGAGCTAAAATCCACACTAAATATTTTACATAATCACTGAACACAATAAATATTTCCAGATGTACATGCATCAGACTTATTTTCAAATAAGTGACTACTCACAGTGCAGTTTTTATTCCAACGCAAACCAAAAAAGGTACTGAAAACCTGAATACTTTTTTACACAATAAAGCCTGCATCTTCTAATCTCAAAAGAACAAGTAAAAGGAGAAAAATTATGACAGAGATAAAAGGAAAAGTTTGTGTGAACCATGTTTATATCAGTACCAGATTTATACTAAGATTTTTTAAAGAACAGCTAAATATAGCAAGGCAATCTCAAAAAATGACAGTAGAAAAGAAACAATCAAAATACGATGAGGCACAAAATGCAGTTTGTTATATCCCAAACAGTGGTATCTATTTGCGAACAACAAAGCCCTGTAGCCATCAGCTACCTGCCAAAATTTCAAGCTGGATTCACTGAAGAATCAAAACAAATCCTGTGTCTTTTGAAGGTTTTGAGACTTGCCTCTCTCACCTTCTGGAGGGACCAAACTATTATGAGATTATTATGATTATTATGAGAGCATTCTGATGTTACTCTAGATTTTGAGTCTGTAAGACAATCAGCCCCAAAATGCTCTCTGAATCTTCCCAGTGGAAGTCTCAATCTCACTAAGCAAAAGAATCCAGCATTTGGATCCCATTTGTAGTCACTATTGTGAATTCTCATACCAGAAAAAAAATACAGTCTATGATAACACACAACAAGATAAATGAGTTATTACAATTGTTGTGAGGTGACAAAGTACTTTAATGAGGTATTTTCAAGGAGGAAAGATAAATATGCTAATCAAAATGACTCCAAAATGTTGAGAGATCAGAATATATTATTTGATATGATGCACACAATAAAAAGGATGGCATCTATTACATACCCCAGAATAAAGCATTACAGCAAGTCTGAGTGGATTGAAAGAGAATAGTTTAACAAAATAGAACAACTGGATTCTCTATTGATGGACAACACAAGGGAAGAGGTAAAGAAATCACTAGCTTATTAGGAAGAATCTTTAGCTTACCCCAAATGTTAAATTGTCCTCCATTTTCATATGAAACCTTGAGTTTTGTGAAAGTCACGTGCTATGTTATGACCAATTTTTGCTAAAGCTATGTATCTCAGCCACTTTACTAATGAGTGCAATGTAAATCCTGGCCAAACTCATTCTGGGCACTTAACTTTCCCCCTTGTTCTACTGGAAACAGTGAAGCTGCTTCCCTTTTCACAGTACTTTATCCAATCTAAACAGAATGAGAAGAATGACAGTATATCAAAAAGAAAACATAAGGTTATATTTAAGGGCACGTAGTTACCTGAGCAGTTGAACCTGGAATTGCAGAGTTCTGATGTATTTCTCTTTCATAGTTGCATTGTCTGCTGTTTAGAAAGGTGTGAGATCCAGCTGAAACTTTCCTTGTATTAGGAAAATTCATAAAACTCTCCCCATGCAGAGGCTGTGTTATAAAGCCCACGTTAACAACTCGTGCTGTAGTTCTTCCTACCTTGAATGCACTTACTGGCTTCCTATCCAGACACTATTCTAATAAAATGCTAAAAAAATGAAGTCTTGTAAAAAGAAATTACCTCTGTTAGATTTGGCATAAATTGTCCAGTAATTTCAGAAGATCTAAGATGAGGACTGAAAGACTGACAAACAAAAAGCATGATATTTATATCTTGTTACATTGTGAAACTACTTTCAAAAAAGAATCCCCAAGAAAAAGATTTTTTTAAAAAGGTAGTCCCATGTAAGCATATCCAAGAAAAAAGTGTATTTAATGATTTTCCATGACTGTGTTCTGATGTGAGTTAAAGCAGTAAAACTGTTATTTGCTCCTGATAATCACACTGTTCCTAGTCGTGCCCTTCATATATCCAGGTCACACAGGTCAGCCTATCCAGACTAAGACAGAATCATGTTTGTTGCACGGTTTTCATATAAAGCAATATTGGAGGATTAGCTTACTACCTCACAGTTAAAAAGAACATCAATAGGTCTGTATTTCCACATCTGTTTTAGTAAGGTCTATTACAGCAGCAACAGAAACTTTCAAGTAATATAAAGTGCTGAGATGGGATGAAAAATTCTGATTGCAACCTAAAAAACCTCCCTCTATCTTCCAATGGCATGACTGTGCCATTAGTTTCTTTCTGTAATAATGAAACTCAGCGAATAAAACCTTCAAACTTGTCTGTGAAATCCTCACTGAGATAAAGCAGATCTGTGCACCTGAGATTCCTCGGGCTGACCAGTGCAGAAGGACATCTCTGTGCATACAGGCAGTTTAGAGGCTGTGAATACTACACCACACAGCCGGTCCAAATTACTATTAAGTGCCTTCTGGTAGCAGAATTATGTGCTCTGTGAGGTCTTTGTGCAAACCACTTCCTTTTTCTAGTGAGTAATGCCTTCAAAAAGTGGATTTCCCTCTTTGTTGTTGTTTGTAAAATGGTACATTTTTATCCATTCACAAAAAGTGTAAAATATGTGCTGTATAGTACTGTATGGTATATACAGACTTATTTTTCTTAAATACCTCCTGTGCCCCTTCAGCATTAGTTTACAGACCTTTGCAAGTCCATAAAAAACTACTTACCAGAATCATTGTGGACATTTTCAGATAAGGCATGTGACAAAAGGGTTAACTGCTGAGCCTAGACTGCCAGGTAACAACCTGAGAAGGGACATAGGCAGGGTGCCCTAAGGAGAAGGCGAATAAACAATTACTCATGTCTGACAAGTGAAGGGGAACATCTGGACCTCAGAAGGTCATGTGTTAACAACCAGACTGAACAGTCAGCATAACACAGGACGCCTAAGAATACTTCAAAGGAACTGAACGTGATCGGAGAGGACTGAAGTGTGTCTGCGTACTATTGGATAATTATGCTTAGCATTTTATTTCAAGCCGTGTATAAACTCCTAGGAACCCCCTATGGATACCTTCCTTCCCTTCTTATGAGGGGGGAGGATGGGGGGCATCTCATGATCATGAAATAAGCCTTTTGTAATTCTACCCTTGTATCCCTTTCCTCCTCAGTTGTCAAACATGCCAAATTGCTTTTGCGACAATATATCAAACAATTTTTAAAAGCCTAAATTCTGTAACTTCTTCTCTTCAGGCTACAGCGACTATCGTAACTCCAAGTGTAAGCAGTAATCCCCGTTTGCAAGTAGATGGCACATTATCACAGCACATTTATAAACAAGATATACTTGAAATACGTGTCTCAGTCATACAGTAAGAAATCTGAGATCATTCTTTACTGCAAATTAACTATAGCTCAGTTTTTTATAGTTCAAAGATGCGACGCATTTTAACAGTGTTAGCAGTTACTAGTAGAGTAGTTATGCGTAGTATACTGAGTACCATTGCACATTTGTTGCTGAGAATTTTACAAATGACACAATTCGAACACTGACTTGAAAGTAAGTGGACCCTTTCTCCTTTTACACTGTAAAGTAAAATCAGGATTAACTTTATTAAAAAAAGAACATTCAGGAATGCATAATTAAACAGCTTACTCCCTATCACATGTTTAGCTCGCACAAAAGCTAGATGATTTCAAAATACTGCAACTGCATCTCAGTAACATCCATTACATTTCAGTTACACTAACTTAAAACATTGGGGTTTTTTTTTCTAACTAGACACCAATCAATGCATGCAGTAACAATTGCAAAGGCTGTTTCATCGATTATTTGAAACAGAGAATAGAACAGAATCAGAATCGTTTAGGTTGGAAAAGACCTTTAAGATCATCGAGCCCAGCCATTAACCTAACACTGCCAAGTCCACCATATACTACAAATCAGAATCACCATAAATGTCAAAAATGCCAGTACATTTGCTGGAGTCAAGTGAAAATTTGGTGCAATAGTGAATGTTTCCACTTTTACAGATGCTTTCCTACAGCTTTCCTGAGTGGGAACATCCTTCAGTATGATATATTTTTAACTTTGACTTCAACTGATCCTTGTAGATTTAGTTTTCTGACATTCCATTAGCTTATCACATAAAGACAAAAGTCTCTCCATCATAGTTAAAGATCCATAATTATCTCACATCTGTTTGTTCTCTCCCCCTCCAAAAAAAGGTTTTTATAACCCACCCAAAGTAAGCAGGATTAGTCTGTCATTTGGCAGCCACAATGAACACAGCCCTAGTTAGCCCTAGGTCTAGTTTGGACTAACTCCTATTTCAACTTTTCCCTTCAATAAGGGATTTCAGTTCAATATTATTGAAGGGGTAGGAAATAATTTCCTTGTTGGGTACCAATTAGGCCACTGAAAACCCTTCACTGTACACCATATTTTTGGATAACTCCAAGATGGTGTGCATTAAAAATGAAAATATCTGTATCACAGACCACATAGAATATCATTGGATAGGTAATCTCTCCGGTTTTTACTGTATTTTAAACATTCTTCTGGTTCTAGGATATGTTATACTAAAATAAATTCCAAATCTAAAATTACATATGTACACTTTTATAATCCCATGAAAACACTGTACAATCAATATATCAGAAACATCTAATTAAGACAGAAAGTATTAAAACAATTCCCTAGCTTGATGTAGAACACTTCACAGTCACTGTACTACAGGCAAGCCCCATATTCAGTTCATGGTTTCCCGCATTCCACATAATTTTTATGACCTAGTAGTTCAATAAATAATTATATCCTTCATGTAGACATGTGATATTATGACACCATAACCTTTTTTATGATGGTTTTCAAAATGATTAATTAGGGGTGGATGTTGCAAAGTGTTTCATAACCTCAGCCCTTTCCAAAGTCAATGGAAAGAAGGAGTCTAGCATCTCAGAGCCCACGGCAATGATTTCTTCGCTAAACAAAGTAGTCAAAAAGACAATGAAGAGCAAAGTAGAAGAAACAGACATTGAGACTAGCCGCAAGAGAATACCCTTAATTTTGCTGTTTCTACTCAGCCACTGGACTTTGAAGAGTTCATATTTGGCTAACAAGAAAAATCAACCAAACAGGTAAGCATAAATAAAAATATACATACACATAAGTTAAGTAGTATACTACTTTTTTTAAGGTTTAAGTTTTTAAGTGTGCTTTCTTCCTCCTTAGTTTATTATTTCCTTTTAGGTTTATATACATCATAAGATCAAAAAGGATCATTTTTTCATTATTATTATTACTATTATTATTATATTCCACTATTAAAATCATTCTCCCTAGCTGAAATGTATGTTACATGTCCTGCTTAATCTCTTTAACTTCTAGCTATTTGCTCTGACATGGCTTTGGGCCACATCCTTTGCACCTGTTATTTTAATTCTGCACAAGTTCTTGCCCAGTGTAACTTAGGCAAATTTCAATCTTTCTTTTGATATACTAAGCAGAGAAAGCTCCAAATTCCCCATTGTGAAACACTTTCTATGATCCTAAGAGCTCATCAGGTTTATTTCTATATTCACTACAGTTTTAAAAAAATCCATATTAAAATTTGGAAATGAGAACCAGATGAAGTTTTCTATCACCAAAGCCATATACAAAAGTAAGATCACTTCCCTCCTTTATATTCTCTACTGCTGTGTTCTGTCAGGTCTTTTTGGCACCAGACCACGTGGGAGAGCTCAGAGAACTGTTTGTTCCTTTTGAATTCATCGATTCTTTCAGAGTCACAGTTTCCCTGTGCTGCACGCTTAGACAGGTACCGTAGCATTTCATGCTACAAAACCAAGTCCCTTTGAGTGGGATCTGGTTGAAAAGCTTACTGTTTTCTTGTGCCTTGTTTGCTCCTATTAAAGACAGCTCCACTGAAAACAAGTGGATACAACCAGGATGTTGACAAAGAAGGGATGCATAGCTTTTCTCTTGCACCATGTGATGAAGAACACATGCAGTTCCAAATGGTGTTAACAGCAAAGATGATTGGGCTTCAGCTTTCTAAATCCCCCTGCCCATTCCAATAAATACATACCTGCTGTAACAGTTGCGACACAGTAAATAATGTCCTTCTTATAAAAATAAGCAACTGAGGAAACTTGAGCAAGAGGTAGATCCAGTGAGTCACCTACGATCACGCACGATGCTTGATCGAAGATTAAACACAACACTACTGAATACCCATGAACAATTAGCTACATTATATAATCCTAACACTTTGCACCACAAACAGCATGTGTGTGTTATTATAAGACAGAACGAACGCCACATAAATAATACGTCATGATCCTCACCTAGCCATTCGTACAGAATTACTGAGAAAGTAAAGAGCATATCATTCTGTTATGCCAGAAAAAAATTTCTTTTAACCTAACTCACTTTTAATTAATGTATACGTATTATAGAATTGGGTAGTTCAGCAGTTTCCCTTGGAATTCTGTTTTATTGCCTAACTGTTCTTAAAAGTTTAAGATACAAATGAGCATCCCAATGCAGTTACTCTGCCTATGATAGAAAATAGCATCATAAGGCAGATTTTCCACTTGGAAATTCAACTGTAAAATTCTTCCAGTAAATCAGTTTTATTATAAAGGAAAATGACACACTACTGATTTTTTGCTGACAGCATTGACAATTAAAAAGGCTATTCTGCCTGCTTCTACCTTATTCTGTAGAACAGAGAACTGTAACTCCTTCATACATCAGTTTACTCTGTCTTTAAAAGGATAACACTGATGTTTACCACCTTTATTCTTTCAGATCTGTTATTGAAAACACATTTGTAAGAACCTGAAGCATTGCTACATCCCAATGGGATTCTGGCTGTCGCACAATGAAACTCCATCTATCATTTCAGAAATCACCCTAGCTTGGACAAAAAGATTCCTGTGTTCAAAAGCGGCACAAAAAAACCCAGCCTAAGCTGAAAACACGATTTACCAAATTTACAGCCAGGGTTTGGTGAAGTACTTCAGAATCTGCATTCTTTTAGAGAATGTTTTGATGATGTGCTTAAGTGCCTAATGAATCAAGCCCAATGTTAACATATATTCCCAAGGCTAAGGGAAAAAAGACAAAGAGAATTGTCACACATCTTGTGATTTCTGCTTTTTCTGTATATATACATATACACATACATATACACACAGTGAAGCATTTTTACTACTTCTTACTACTTGGTTGAATTATGTATTTGGTTGCCCTCTGTCATCTCTTCCAATATTTAATGTTAAATAGGTTCTGTTTCCATCACTGAGCAAAATCTCCCGACTTCATTTGAAATGGTAGACAAGTCACAGCCCCTGCATTTAGGAGATAATGAGTGTTTGGGGCAGGGGAGTTGGACAAGGTCAGTTCTAGTAGGGCTGGGAATAGAGCCCAGATTCTCATTATGAGACACAAATGTTTTATTCTATCAGTTTTTCCCAACTAGCTTCTAGAATGAACATCTCAGAATTCTGTGTTTGGGATGGATAAAATGGAGCTATTCCAATGAATTCACTTCATAAAGGCAATAAAATAGGGAACAAACGCAGGCACACAGTGGTTCAGATTCCTGACAGTATTAGGTGGTTAACATGTAATCAAATCAAGAGAAGTACCAAAATACTCCTAAATGTATGGTTCAAGAAAGATTTAGACTAAAACTTTTAACAGTCTTGTTTTTACTCTATATAGAATCATGGAATGGTTTAGGTTGGAAGCGACCTTGAAGATCATCGAGTTCCACCCCCCTGCCATAGGCAGGGACACCTCCCACCAGACCAGGCTGCCCAAGGCCACGGCCAGCCTGGCCTTGAACACCTCCAGGGATGGGGCACCCACAACCTCTCTGGGCAACCTGGGACAGTGCCTCACCACCCTCAAAGTGAAAAATTTCTTCCTAATGTTCAATCTGAACCCGCCTTCTTCCAGTTTTAAGCTATTCCCCCTTGTCCTACCAAAAAANAAAAAACAAACAAACAAAAACCAAACCAAACAAAAAAACCCCAAACCACCAGAATCCAAAAATCCTGGGTTAGGTTAGAAAGAATATATGCAACACTGGAATCCAAATACTGTGGTTATCTCTGGAGATCTGTAAGCGGCCAGAACTGGAGCATTTTACTTCATGGAATGACTGTACAAAACAGATGTTTGAGCTGAAATTCTGAAAACCCCAAACTCAGGTTTTATAGTTGGGCTCATAAATGTGCCATGTAGGAAACTAAAATTTCTAGAAGACGAACCAAGCCTAAAACCAACCACAAAAAATTATATAAAATTAAGCAATCAAAATATAACAGATCCCAAACTTTCTTACACAAAGAAAAATACTGCACTGGCGGCTGTAAGTGCAAATATAGTTGGAAATAGTTAACATATGCAGGGTCCCATTGTTAGGGATTAATAAATATACCTGTATTGAAAAACTCATGAGTCAGCAATGAGAGTGAAGGAGAAAAAGTTGGCTGTAACAGTCAACCACAGCATGAACTGAGCCAGATAGAAGACGCATACTTTAATGCAAACACAGGCTATCTCTGGCAAGGTCTCTCCAGTAAAGATCTAAGGTATTAATGATGTATAGTATAAGGTGTGGGTTTAAGCACATCTGTGTATAATTCTGGCTACCTTTATTCAAAGCAGGTGAAATCAAATTGAAAGTGGCACAGAGGAAAGCCATTGCTTTAAATCAAAGGAATTGAAATTCTCTACTCCACGTAAAGATAGAAAGAGCTTGGGAATTAGGTTAGCTGTGGTAGTGTCTGCATATACTCACAGACATCCAACATCAATAAGGAAACTTTTAGGATAAACTGTGCAAGACAATATCCAGGTGAGTACTAGTTAACACCTAAACCAGAAATTAGTAAGGCGCTAACCATTGGGGAGGGGAGGTCTAGAGTAGAACATACCTGCTGCCTAGGATCCTTTATGGAAACAGGAAAGAAACGGGGAAAGAGAAAAGAGAACTGACCAATTTGAAGATGAAGGCCAATCATTTTATGAAACAGATTACATAATGAGATAATCTACTGTAGGAGGATGCATTGATTACCTGAGATCCTTTTCAGTCTTATGCCTTGAGAAAGAATGGTCTTGTGACCAATGCAATAGCCAGAAAGCTATGTTTTATCCCAAACTTTCTGTATAACATTGCTCAACTCAGAATAAAAAGGACCTTATTTTCAAAACTTCTGAACACCTAAAACTATAGAAAGAGGACCAGGATGTGCTCTAAATTTCCTCAAGTTGCATGAGCACAGGTAAAATTTAGCAATTTTCTGTCTCTGCTTTAAGTCCTTATCTGTACTGCAGAAAAAATAACTCATTGTTTCAGAGATGCCTTGTAAAGCATTAATATTTGTTTGATACTTCCCTATCACTGTGATTAATTCAAATTGAAAATGCTGTTCTTCAGCAGTGATAAACCTGTATGTGACCAAAAGAAAATTTTAAATCAATTATTGCTCAGCAGGAAAGAAAATCCAAAGCAAAACCCAGCCAGATGAGAGGCAAGGTGTCCTGACATGACCTTATAAGCAGCAGGATGCCAAGGCCCCTCCAGACAACACAGAACTCAGTAAGAACAAGTCTTGACCTGTGTAAATTAACTAGTAACTTAAACACTCAAAGCAATAGGCTCAAGCACATACTTAGGAGAATCACTTGCTCTAAACTGACTTCTTTCCTTTGAGCCTCTGTGCCAAAGCAAACAATTGAGATTGCTACCTTAATTTCCCCACGGAGTTAAATTAGTAAATATTTGCTAGAGGATTCAGAGAGAAATGTACCACAAAGAGAGTGCTCATTTACCTAGTTTCTGTCTTGTTGATGTGAACAACCAGGCCTTGGTATGCACTTTGTGAGGCTGCGTATCAGAGCCCTTTACCCGGAGAACGCAAACTGGCTCCGTAGCTTCCCAAGGCTTAGAGAAACAATACGTTTTCTTCTCAGTGGTTATGCCTGCAACTGCTTCAGATGATATCAGCATCCATTTGTTTTCATTTCCAAGGGGGTAGGTTAAGGAAGGACAATAGAAAGAATGATAATCAAAAAAAGAAGGATTCATGCTGGGATGTTTCCAAATTGTATAAAGTGGGTTTGACTGTCTCTACACTGGACTCTTCCACCTATCGTAAGTGAGGGTGTGTTAGGCCAACACTGCTGTAACTTGGTAATACTCAGGGTGTTTGTATTCTAAAACAGACTCCAAGTGACTAAAATAAACATTTGATAATTGCTCTGGAGGAAGTTAAAATGAACTCCGTATTTTCTGCTTTTGCTACCTACTATTGTCTGTACCCCCTCTTTAGTTTTCGAATTCTGATCTGTTCTACTCAGATACCTACATTTAAATTACAATTTACATCATTACAATTACATCTACATAGAATTAATCATAGAATATTTAATTTTCTATTATTTGGAAGCTGGTTGAAATATTCCTAACAATATGGATTGATATTTCTGAAATAACAAAGTTATTGTCAAACTACATGACCACAAAAAGAATTCTGACACGTAGACTCTTTTAGCCCCTAACATCAGGAGGAATGGAAAGTGCCCAGCACCCTGCCCAATTGAGAAGGAACCAAGTCCACCCTCTCTGCAGCTTGAAGCTGACAAAGCAGCATGAAGACACAAGACCTTTCTAGAAGCTCTTTAATCTGACAACTGAAATCACTGTCCCATTTTGTTTCCTGCAAGAGTGGCCAGTTTTCACTTTAAAAAACATTATCACTTTAAAAAAACTGAAGAGCTAGAAACAAATTCTCAGCTTCAAAATTTCCATGGAAAATGGAAATATTCTGCCAGATGTCTTTTTTATTTGGTAAACAGATAAAATGTAACCTATAATTACACTAGTAGAATATTAGCTAATAAAGCATTCAATAAATATACTTCTGTAGAAAGGTCTGAACCATGTAGATATGTACAAAATAAAAGGTGTACTCTATTCAGTAGTATGTACAGTCTTACTATAAACCCAGAGAAAATAACTAATAGAGATGCGATTAGTAAAGGAATCATCTTTTCTTTGCTCATGAAAGTAACTAAATAACTAGAAAAGTAACTAAACAGAAAAGCTAGAAAGATTAAAAATATTTCATGAGTTCAAATCTCGCTGTCATGTAAAACATTTCACACCTTTAAAGAAAAACTTAATGTCAAAGCGCGTTGCTTACCTCTGGCAATCTGCACATAAGCAGCAGTGAAAGATGTGGTGAATAACCCGTCTGTGCCCCAGTGCTGCAGCCAACTGGCTACAGGTGCTTCGCAGCACCGCTGTGATGCTCTCCTGCTTATCATGGGTCTGCACCTCCACCTCTCCCCACTGATTTGAGATCTGTTGCAGCTGTTTACTCCGTGCTTTGTGTATAGAAAGTGAAATTCATACTCATAAACAGGATTCTTAAAAGGCTATTTGTTGACCTTACAGGAAACCTATGTTATAGAGTATCTTGCAGACCAGATATTGTAATTAGTATCAATAATGCTTCTGCATCACTGACTCAAAGCAATATTCTGACATATACCACTATTTCAAGAAGTTAGGGACAGGACAGTCTTTAAAGATAATCTAAATGAAAAATATGAGTTTGCAACCTTTTAAATTTTGCTCTTTTAACCTCTTGAAAGAGAAGGTCTGATTTTTCTCACAGTTTTTGCCTCTTGGATTTTCCATTAGAACTCTGATTCTTTTATCTCTTGGTTTTCCTTTTTGTCTCCTACCACTGTAACTTCCTCAGAGGGCTTCACCTCTGACTCCAGAAGAAAGGTGGCCCATTCTCTCATTTTACAGAGGAAAATAGGATCACAGGTCTCAGACCACAGAGTAGGCCAGTGGTAGAGGTAGAAATAGAATCCACATTTCTTGAGTCACAGACTACTACTTCATATGGACTGTTAAAATACGATACAGTAGGGAAATGCTTACAAGCACAACTACAAGGAAAATAATTTGAGACTCTAATACTCGAAGGGAAGGAAAAAAAAATATGCAGCAAGAGTTCAACAGGTAAAGCAGTAAGCAGCTTCAAACAAAGTGGACAGCAAATTATGCACAAGCAGGCAAGAATATATGAGACGGATTGTCTCTGATTTCCTACTGAAACCAACCTCAGTAAGAAGGCCCTCGTCTTTTGTTATTACGGATCTTTTGCAACTGCAGATAGAAAAATGAGAGCAGGTTGGGAATAGCAAAGATCATGACATTTGTTTTAATAGAAGGAATTCTGCAACACAGCTGAAATGATTACTAATCTGAAATCTAGATATGAGGAAATACTAAACCAACTAAGAATGTTTACATGAAATGAATAATTAAAAGCAAGCATAATGACTATTTATGAAAATGATTATACACATGCCATGAAAGAGGAAAATTATCAGTGTGGTACAAAGAAGAATGTGTCTAGGAGTAAAAGGATTAAATAAGACAAAGAATATTTAAGTATTCATGTCAGAAACAGATTTCTAATGTTCAGACCTCTTAGACAGTGTAAGTCTCCCAAAGGAAGGAGTAGAGCTTCACTGCGTGAGTCTTTTAGCTGGAATATTAAATTAATTTTAAAATGGTCTTTCAAAATAACCTAGTACATATACTCTATTTTTGCTACCCCCAGGGTAATGAATGCTACAGTAGCGTTTATATCTTCTTGCAGAATACATCCTGCAGATAGAGCAATGAAATTTTTTCTCTTCCCTGAGTAAGGCTATTAAATTACTTACAGATCTAAAGTGCACAATCTTTTACAGTGAAAGACAGCAAAATAATAGTGAACGGAAAATAAAAACAAACCTGTCACACTAGGATTTTCTACCTCAAGCACAGCCCCTTGGTACGGCTGTTCCTAGACGCTAAGGTGCCACAGGGATATAAGAGGATTTCCTGGTGGTAACACCAGATCCTTCTCAGCAGCTACCCTATGGCTTCTGGCTTCGCTAAGAAGACAGACTGTTGCCAGGTAGGCTTTTTACACAAACCAGTAAGTGCACACCAGTTGGATGGTTGGCTCTGTATTTCTGGTTCTAATCTCTAAGTGGAAGGTACAATTCCTTAAAAAGTAAACAACAAGTACAAGATAGATTATATTATCTTTAGTGCGTATTTCAGGCACTCAAATATTTAAAATAATTTATGGCTCCATTTTCTTAGTAATCATCTAATAAGTATATCTATGCGCGGGTTTCTAGCTCACCAGTCTTTCTGTAGACCGGCTACATACTTGCATGTTATCACAAGGGATAATAAAATAACTCTGCTTGAATCACTGGCTTATGGCCACTTTAAGCTCTGGAGATACAGTTATACTACTGAAATTCAGCCGAGACACTATGGAGGAATACTTGGTGAATAATGTGCACAACGCAAGGACCTGTAATGCAATCAGTGGAGCAATATGAAGAAGCTACATAGCCTCTTCTTAGGCAGCGCATTGTGTGACAGTCCCTATTTTATATTATTCTTTCCTCCCGTTTCATTACCATTCTATAAAAAATCTATTTCTCTTTGTGAAAACAAATTACACCACAGTTTTAAGAAGGAATCCATTGGATTTTGACATGACATCAAATTTTCCAGTGTGAAACCTCAGCTTGGATTAGTGGATTAGCTGTATGCTTTAATTGTTTCTCTGCTCAGTGGGGCTGAGGGTTCATAAAATGACTCCACAAAGTAAGAAAAACTCCCATTCCCTTACAGCATCAAGAGTGGCTACAGGCCATCATTTCTAGTCTTACCCAAGTCCATTTCAGAAAATAGTATTACTTCAGTTAAATGGAGAGATTTAGGGTTCTAGTTACTTCATTTCTTTGAATACTAAGTAGACTTTCATTGCTACGGTAGCTGCACTTCTGTGTCCCCTGTGTGGCATGAACATTCGTATCTCATGTCATTCACCTTTGGCTACCCAGGCAGAGACAGCCCCAAATCAATCTAATACTCCTTTGGAAAGCTTTCCAGTGAATTTCATTCTCATCATTAAATTAAAGGAAAAATTTGTGCCCTCATACTCATATAGTGAAAGATTAATAACAACTTCACCCCAGGATTATAGATTAATTTTAATATAATGATCTATTTAAAATTTTCCCTTTATTGCCACATATTTAATACATTTGTTGAAAGAAACAATCACTAGAATAATTAGTTTGGATATTCCATTACTCATAAATTTTATTATTCAAGAGTCATGAGATAGCAGATTCACTTACAGAAGGTTAATTAACTAAAACACTCCTTTTACAAAACCGTTTCCAACTCATGGGCAGCTACCCAGAATGGAAATATTTATTGTAAGATTTCATTTAATTATATAATACAGGAAAGGCAGATATGGATGGCAGCGTGCCATGGAAGACTATTATTCCATTCCTTGTTTAGCTAACACACTTAAAGAGAATTACCAGTGTAACGCAAGATACATGCCTAGCTTCACATTACTACCCGACGGTTTTCCGAACCCTAGATACCTACGTCATCCTAAGTACTTCTAGGCATGACATTTGGTTATTTCTGTTGTGTCTTGCATTGAGCCCATCTTAAGCAGGACTCCAAGAGTTTGATTTTACTTGCAGGTATTCATGGAAAAATCTAATGATTAACTAATCCTTTTTCCATAGTAGCTTTTCTTACCTGTAGCAAGAACACCTATGCTTCTGTAGCTATTACTGTTAGCTATTCTTATTTCCAGCTGTTCTCTGTTCTGGCTGCTATCAACAGATAAACTCAGGCAGAATGGCTAAGAGAACTAGTCATCAGATATGGACGTTTTTACCAGAAGGCCCCTGGGTTCTGCCTGTTCAATGTCCTACAGAAAATAAGTTTGTCTCAGTTCAGACTTCAGGCATTCTCACTGCAAAAAAAAAAAAAAAAAAAAAAAGCTACAATTCTTTTTTATTGCCTCCTTACTTGTAGGTTTCAGAGAGCATGAGTTTTAGAAGAACAAAGGCACCAAGCTAACTTCCCCAAGTCCCTGAAAATCTGAGACATGAGAAATTGCTAGTGCAACTTTAAAGAAAGCTTGCAATACACCTGCCTCCACTGTTCTTTTTCTTCACAGTATCCATGAGTACTAATTTTGTCATTCATTTTTAAGAACACAGAATGTAGTTTTCAAAAAGATATCATAAGTATTGGCATGAACACTGTACAAGAAGTGACTATAAACCTGGTTGATAATACATACAATCAGCTGTTTAATCCTTCTACAGATGACAATGCAGATTTACACGTGTAATAGTGACTCTAAATGGTGATGAGCTGGCAGCCTCCTCCCAGACTCTAATTCAAAACACATCTTTCTTGGGGTTTTTTTTCTTTCTATCTTTTCTTTTCATTTTAGTTATTCCAGTCAAGTTATTCATGACAAAGCGGTACAATTCTTTTTGTGTATGAGCAGTCCACTCGGTCATACACACATTTGAATCCTGGAACAGAGAAGCAAGTTCTTTGCTGTGGCTCGGGGTTTATACCGAAGGGGTAAATAGTGTCTCTGTGACAAACCAGAAAGGGTACAACAATTGTCACGGCAATCATTTATATTCTGCTGTAAACAAATTCAGAGCCAACCACTGTTTATTAAAAGCTGAAAGTGCGCAATCCATCCCTGTTTGCACCAATGCTTGCCAAAGCTGCTAGGGGTTAATATGTTATTTTTGGAGACAAGATATTTCTCTTCCACTTGAATGAGTTTTTCTATCAGATATTTAGTAGCAGAAAGAAACAAGAAATAACTTTAAGGAACATTTCTGGAATATGAGGCAGAGTATTCCTAGCCTATTTAAGGTAAGAATTCTTGTACCTCTGGATATCTTTTCTTCCTACAGACTAACCCACATCAAATGGAACCAAGTGAGGTGCGAAATCACCGAGAATGAGCCACGTAGTTACAGGCTCTGGTCCTGAATCGCTGCTAAAAAACATGGAATGGTGTCTGGAGAAAATAACTTCTTTTTTCCTACTGCAGTTTTAAGTAATTTTTCATTTAAAACAAGCAACAATGGAAAAAAACCATGGTTTTCTGGAATCAAATAACTGCCTTTTGTCATTTTTTGAATGTCAGCTGAAGCCAAGCACACTTTAGCAGCTCTGAGACACAGAAGAGAGGTCCCATTTGTGACCTGCAGCCAGATGGATAAAACTAGTGGTGAAGCAAGGCTGGTTCACATGACTGCACAGGACGCTCACTGCAGCATCTCATGTCACTTCCCAGACAGAGTAAACAATGTGCTTGCAATCCTTTAAAATGTTTCTGCAAAGTGATATAATTTTAGGCGAATGCAAGAAGTGGTAAAAGAAGTAGGCAAGACTAATTTTACTCTTCAAGTGAACAGTTTGGGGGAGGAAATGGAACCAGGAAGTCATTGGACCTGTTAAAAGACAAGGATGATGCACTGACATGTTAAAATTGCTACTCACAAGCTACTGATCAGTCCGTGGTTGCCTGATGCTCTTTACAGTTTTCTTGCTGTTGTTGAATCTACTAGTTATTTTTTGGGTAATTGGGTGGTGGGATGGTTGGTTTTTTTCATATAAATTGGATACACGCTGTCTTTTGTGGTGGCCGTCCTTCAATTGCATCACTAAGTTTTATGTTTAACATACCACAGGTGTCTCAAATCCTTTCCAATTCACATAGTAGGAGTCTACCCACACGCTGGATCACAAGACAGGACAGCAGGATTCTTCCCTCTCTCTGGAAACTTGTCTCACTGCTACAATATTCCTTTAGGAGTGGATTTGATATTCCTTAATAAGAGCATTCTTTCTACTCTGAGTGACATACTAATCCACAACAGATTTCACATTTTGATTACTTTTCCCTCACCATTTTTTCTGAGTACGGTAGCTCATACTATCTTAACCTATATGTGTTTTCCAACTGCCTCAAACACGTCCCAGGGTCTTGAATATATTATGCAGGGACTCTTCCAATAGGCTTTCCATGTAGAAATCAGCTGTTGAACAAGAGGCAAGGACTGAGAGAAGGGCAGCACTGAAAGAGGAAGTCCCAGGAAAAATGACTGTATATAACCATTTCTGTAAAAAATAGATTAGGGTAATAAGACCTGCAGAGAGTACTCAGTGCAGAACTAGTCCTCCCCTCTTCTTGCATCTCAAAAGACAGCAGACAAATCTATGCCTTCAGTCATCATTGAACAAGTGTTCTGGATCTGTTTTGGATATGAAATCCCCAGAGAAGATTGCTGTTTCTGTTCACTGACTGGAGACAGTGTGCTGGAAGCAAACAAATAGCCTGCAATTCACAGCCAGAAGCCAGCTGGTAAAATTCCACATACCCACATCCTTCCGAAGGTGCAGGCTCTGTTGTTTCAGGATTTTTTTTTTTTCTGTTCTGCATTCTGTACCCTCTCAATGCAAACAAATAGTGCTGACCTCTGAGAAAAAAGAAAGATCACCTAAAGTAATGGTAACCATCTATTCAACACTGAAAAATGAAATAGGCAGAGGTCGTTTTAGATTCTTCACAGCTTTCTGACTATTCTGTATGCCATTCTTTCAGAATTCTTAAATACCAACACACCTCACAATTGACTGCCAGCGTGGTCAGTAAATCTCTTGCAGTGCGCATGGACTCTTTGTGCAACGGGAACTGACAGTAAGAACAAAGGCCTGGTGAGGTCCTGTGCAGAGAACCTCCTAAGCAACCAGAAGCAAAAAAGCTATTGTAAGGCCCTGAAGGGCAACTGCGAGCATTTACAGCAATCTACAGGTGTCTGCCACCAGGCGCACCCTGGTGACGAGGACCAAGTATGCAACGTAAACTGTCGGGTTTTGGGTTGTATTTCTGGGCCTGAAATCTGCAGTGCTGTCGATCCTTGCTGTGAAGCTAGAAGGGTACGAACTGGGGGCTCCTGGCTGCCAAGATGTAATCTACGGCCTGAAACTGTTTTTCTCATTGATTAGATGCACATACAAAATTGCAACCGAAGTATATTGTTACATCATAACTACTAGAAGAAATAGTGACTATACCTACCACCAGAAGAGAAGGAAAGCCTTTAAAATTATTGTCATTTGACAATTATTGTCACTTGTTCACAGAACAAGTTACTTTACTTAAAGGGGCTGACATCCACAGGAGCACTGTGTTCAACCACTAACAGGAGCTTTTAAAACTTTCTCTCAAGGATACACTCTAAGTTAGGTAACAGCATCAAAATATATAGCTGTAGATACAGCATTCACTGTCTTATCAATATGATGGAGCCAAACACTCATTGTTCTCTATTTTTTTCAGAGGACCCAACACTACCTATATAGCATTTTTGTTATTTCAGGTGAAAAGTGGAAAGATTCTAATTTCTCATTTTGAAACTGCGCATGTATTCAACATATTTGCTATATCTTTTAAGGATAAAAATTTCTACTACAGTTTTCAGCCGTTCAAAACTGTGTTCTAGATCTCAAAAGTACAGGCTAATGCATGATCATGGTCTAGACACAGAATTTATCTTCTCCTGACTGAAATTCTTCATTCTAGGGAGATTTTTATATATGCATGTATTTATATATAAAAATATGTACTTCTGCTTTATTTCTGACTGTGTTGCAAGTTTCTCATTTTGAAGTTCTGTGGTTTGATCTTGGACGCTGTGGGGTTTTTTGTACTGTTTTGATTTGGTTTTGTCAGAGATGCCCTCCTTCCAGTTATGGTATGGAGATTTCAGTTCATATACATTTTGTGTACCTTCAGGACAGACAATACA
Source organism: Anarhynchus alexandrinus (assembly GCA_008711295.1). Lineage (NCBI taxonomy): Eukaryota > Metazoa > Chordata > Aves > Charadriiformes > Charadriidae > Anarhynchus > Anarhynchus alexandrinus. The sequence goes on from VUYV01000081.1 coordinate 2,980,775, forward strand.
ATAGTATAACATTGCTATTAAGTATTACCAGTTGCAAAGTAATCATTACAACTATTACATTTAGAATGAAATAAAGTTGAGAAAAACAACAATTGATTTAGTGAGCTGAACAATTGAAGCTACCATAAAAATAGCACTTCTTTTGTTTATATAAGTACAGAACAACATATGTCCTCCAAACCCATTATATTTTTCTGCTTGTTGAAAGCAAGCTCTGTCAGATGTGTAGGAAAACTGTTCTACAAACTTAGAAGCATACAGAAAATGTGTAACAGTATGAGTAACTAATGTAGTGAAGTATCCACATAAGAATAGAGAACTTTTCTCTTTGGCAGAAACAGAAACAGCTGTAAATTTGTCATCAGCTTTGAATGGTATTAAAAAATGTTGGCTTGAATAACTGCAAACAAAGAGTCCCTCAAAAAACTAAATAAGTTGAATCAAGCTGTCCTCAGGTTTGACTAATCCAATTCTAGCTTGTACTTTCCTTCTTCACAGTATGTCCCTGACATTTGTTCCTCAACAGCCTCACGTTAGTTCCACAGCAACCTCAGTCTCCCCATCCTTCCATACACAAAGCTGTGGAAACAATTTGCTGCTCATTTTACCCATTCTGCTTATGTTCCCCTGTGCCTTTTAGCCTAAGCAGATGGTGTCTCCTTTAAGACAGGAACCCTAACCTATTCTGCGCTTTGCAAATTACTCAGGTACTGGAGGTATTTGAGTGGAGGAGGAAGGAACCCTAAGATGGCTCTTGGTTTCTTAAAGGAAGATGTGGTGAGTACTCCTGCCTCATGTTCTGGCCACATAGCTGCTGCAGTCCTTCCATTTATATTAGGGCTGTATATCCATTGCGTGCTTAATACCAGACAGCCGTGTTCCTCATCAGCCCTTAAGTACCACAAGTTATAAATATGATTGCATATAAAATGACACTTCAACTCCATGTTGTAAAATTACAGCACAAGCAAAAGGAAAGAAAATTACTGAAGCATGTTTAGAAAATGTTTCTTTCCCTACTGATGGATTTCCTTGGGCTGACATAAATACCGATTTGACTGAAGCTCATGTAAAGTATTCACTTTTTCAAATTGAGGTGAAAGAACATCATCATCATCATATTCATTATCACCATCATGCAAGTGCACCGACACTTGCTTTCATTCAGAAATCCCAGAATGCTCAGCATTTACATGAGATAGGCCATGGTAAGAAAATATTTTGCAAAGGGGCCAAACAGGGGAAATGAAATGGAAGTTTATTGGAACAAGACTGGTCCTGATAATGTCTCATGGAAGAATACTTCCTTACTGTGTGGTGCCCTCCAGTTCACAGCTTCCAGCAAACTCTGTCATTAAACTTCAGCCAGCTAGTCTGCTGTAGTCTGGGAAATCAATCCTGCCCACAACAGCCTTCATGAATCCTAGCTTCTTCCAGTGTTTAGCTTTCCTGCCCTTGCTCACCATAGGGGAGGGCAAAGCCTCTCCAATTACATCCAAGCTTTTCTGGATGTAGTCTACCTCCTACATTTCCTTCACAGGCCTTTTTAATACTGCGATGGTTCTGTACACATGCCACCCAATGACTCCTCAAGGAATACTTACAGACTAGATAAATAGTACTACTACCTTGTTAATGGCTGGAAAAAAACTGGGACAAAGAGGGTCTGAGTTCACAATGGCTCAGAGCCAAAATTAAAACTACCCTTTCTCTCAATGTCCTCTTTCCTCCAGATTACGCTAAAACTAGAACTAATGGCAAAGGAGGTTCTAGTAAAGGAGGTTCAAAAACTACCCTACACTTCAGAATAACACATAAAATTTCACCACATCTTAGAAGAATTATGGTATTCCGAATTTGGCTGTATTCTGTGTATCTTTAGATTCCAATTATTTTTTTTTAAACGAAAATAGTGACTTTAAAATATTTTCAAGAATTTGTAACAAAATGATTTGACACAATTAAAAATCTTTACTCCTAATGTAAAAATGTTAAAATATTTTGGCAGTATCTTCCAGTGTAGTAAATATTTTAGGATATTTTACCAATGTCTTTAATTACTTCATCATCCAGAAGACATTGTAATATTTAAAACCCAACGATATGCAGTACCACTAGGAACAATCCAAGACTAGAATGGGGTAGAATGGCAGAATAGGACTCTGGTTCCAAAGACAAGCTCTAGAATACAGCAGCATCTGTCCACTGACTCAAAACTGGTAATCCACTCATCTTTTGCCCTCCAAGCGTAGATGCTCTCTTTGCTAGAAAAGAGTCTTAACAAAATTATCTTGGCAGACTCTTTTTCTAATACTTAATCAGTTTATATTAAAAACTATTTAATAATACTCTACTAGGACCTAATAAAAGGCACTACATATTAAGCATATGACAGTACCATAAGTTAATAGCTTGTTTCACAAGCCAGCAAACAATGAATTCTTCAAATTTAACCTCAAAAAGCTGTTCCAACGGGGTTTGTCTTATTATTAACCGGCTGAAAAACAAACTCTTCATATGGGTAATATGAGAATTCTCTTGCTTAGACTTTTTGAGGTTAAATTGCACTCTAAGTGCAATTGCAGCTCTCTTTACTTGCATATCCTCACAGGTGCTATTCTGCTAACTGTTGCACTGTAAACAATGCATCTATACATCCATATACGTTCAAAATAGTCTTTATTTTTTGCTTAAATTCAGAGATAAGGTCAACTACGGACTAAAGACATTGACAAACCGGACTGTAAAGCTGAGAGTCTACTCTAACACCTGTTAGAGGAAACTAAACACAGAAAAGTGAAATGGCATAACATAATTTAGATGGATGTTGCTGCCAAAAAAATACCTGACATATGATGAGTCTTTCCTCATAATTTCACCTGGTCTTAGTGGGAAGCTTATCCAACCCTTTGTAGAGTAAACATATAGTAAAATTTGATTCTTCTGCAGAAGACAAGTCAGGTTGGAAGGCTATATCCCATCAAGATTATTTTATCACTTAAAAATTAATTGAGACAACATAATATTAAGGAGAGGCTATCTAGTTAAAAGCAACATCAACAAAATCTCAAAAACCATGCCAACTATGAGATCAAAGTTTGAAGGTGATATCCTCATACACATATCCTTTCAAATTATAGTTCATCCACTGATCATGGAAACAACCTAGATGCATAGATTTCAGAACCAACCTCAATAGGCTGAAAATTACCACAAACCCTTAGCTATTTAAAGCAGGAAAAAACAGGGAGAGTAATGAAAATCTAGAACACACATTTCAATGTGTTTACATTTTTTTTTCACCAGAAAACAGGAAAAATGTTGAAAATACCAGTAACACAGATGGTTTGGGCTAATAAAAAGTGATTGGCTTGCAGCTGCTTTGGTCAGGCGAGACTGGTTTTGCTCACGCAAATTTTATTTGTTACATGTTATAGAAGTTGTGTGTTGTACTGCCAACCCTATTCTTGCACAGAAGATAAAGTAGTTGTGTGAAAATATTTTAAAATGAAGTGCAGATTTTTAAAAATTATTTTAAGCCTTTCCCTTTTTTGCTAAAAATTACTGCTATTTGAGTGTAGTTAACTCATTTCAATCTGGACTAGTGTTATGTGGCCTCTCTATAGCAAAGAGGACAATCATACAGTGTGTTTCCATGCTCCCGTTTCTTCATGGTTACTACCACTGTTTTGCTTCTTCGTAACTTAATGTATTCAACTTCATGGAATTCAGTCCCATTCCATAGTTAAAGAGCTTCTTTTTAAATTTGCTTTCTGAATCAACTTGGCTCCTGCAGCAAGGAAGACATGAATTTAGCAACAACCTATTTCAGCAAAGTTATTTTGTTCATGAAATGGTTTTGACTTTGCCTCAAAGATAATTTTGCTTTGTGATATTTTGCACTTCGACATATTCAGAGGGTATTCATGAAAATACTGATAAACTGCTTAATAAAGAGCCATCTGAGGTTTTGATTGAGATGGGTCATGACATGTGAATTTAATTTCATAAAAGGAATTGAACTGCGTAACTTTCTATTATTTCTGAGGTCTTCTGTGTTCCACTTCTCTGTTCTGGGAGCTGTCTCTTTTTATTCTTGTTGCTATTTAACATATGCCATCACTCCATGATGTAAGAAACAGTGAAGTGCAGCTGCAGATTCAAAGCCAGCCTGAATGCAAGAGGGTGTGAAATGTTTTAAGAAACACCTGGACTCACTGCAGGAAAAGTCTGTTTTAAGGACATGTAGAAGCAATGCTAGAAAATGAAGCTAACCCTAAGATTCACCAGGAAAATAATGCACCCAGCATACCAAAATAAACTAATATTTTAACATGAATCTCTGGATACTTTTAGGAAAGCCAGAGATACTCAGAAATACAGCAATATAATTTGGCATCTAAACGTGGTAATATACAAACTGCACAAAAAAGCTTTCAAATACCAGAGTAGGCCAGCAGATGTGGGCAAAAGGATGAAGCACAGGAGCTAATACACATTCCTACCTCTGTCTCCTTACAGTATGTACCTAAGATATATTCAAGAGAACTCGACTGCAGGAGCCTAAATTTTCGATAAAATACAATGGAAAGAGTTAAGTACCTTGAAAGAGTGATTCGGTTACTAAGTTGGAATCTTAGAGCTAAGCAGCATAAATGTTTTCCTCACAGAACATTAAAATTGGTGAGAAATGAGTCTCCTTATATATGGAGGCTGTACAGAGAAAGCAGATCATTCACTTGATAGAGTTGCCATTTCATGTTCTCCTTGCCTTTGAGCAGAACTCCATTCCAATGTTGAGATTGTCTCTCTGCAGAAATGCCCCAGACAGCACAGCTGAGAGAAAGGCAGCAGGGTGAGAATCAAAACTAGAGATTCCACCTGGATTATAGCTGCCCGCTTCAGAATTCAGCTCTATCAATCAGAGCAGCAAAGGATCTGTCAGGTGGAACTGAAGAGTAAATCCACAAGGGAGAATATCAGGAAAAATCTGATTTTGATTAAAATCTCTTCACATAAAGCAACACCAGAGGCTCAGAGCAGAACACTGAAACTGAACTCTGAATTTCCTAGCTCAATCTCTCTTTTGTTCTTTTTCCACATTCTCTCTTTGTACATTCTATATAAAATGGCTACATATATGCAATATATATTGCATTGTCATTTTTTAGAATAATTTTTTAAAGAACTGCAATTTAAATGTCAGCTTCTTTTATATGGTTTAAATTTCAGATTGTTCATGAACCACAGAAATCCTAGAGCTTTTACAACTTTATTCAATTTTGAATAGGGATAAGGAAAGCGTGTTTCTAAAACAACACAACGCATAGAACTACAGATCTCATACCCAGTTCCAGTGTGATGTTCAACATATACCAACTATTCTTCAAGATCAACACATTTCTTATCCTCATAATTCTTTTTCTGAATTATTCTGTAATATGTACAGACTGGAAATTTTGGCAGATATTTACCAATAAAAATGTTTTACATCAATTTAAATGAAGATTTGTGTATGGATAGGTCAGATAGCATTAATAAAAATAACCAACTTGAAACACATTCATTTGGTTTCAATTATGTCAGTTTGATTTTCAGCAGCAGAATAAAGATGCACACAGTTAACTATGTTGAATTCCACAAAAGGAGACAAAGAGGGTGGAGAGAAGAATCATAGAATAGTTTGGGTTAGAAGGGACATTTATAGGTCACCTAGCCCAACCTCCCCTGCAATGAGCAGGGACATCTTCAACTAGATCAGGTTGCTCAGAGCCCCATCCAACCTGACCTTGAATGTTTCCAGGGATGGGGAATCTACAACCTCTCTGGGCAACCTGGGCCAGTGTTTCACCACTATCTTTGATAGCTGAATGTGTATCAACAAAGATGTTACAGGCAACGTGGAAAAATCACATTCTGGGAGTCACAAAGATTGTGCCATATTTGGTGATTCTGACTTCAACAGATAAGGATACAATGTTAATTTTCTTGAAAACACTTGGATATCTCACTCATTTATTTTGAAATTTAATCATCAAAATATGCATTAAAATATAGTGATTTTTCTACTTTTTTTTTTCAGGACAAGAAAGTAGTCCTAATAGTAGGAAACATCTAAATGCAATGTTACAATACTATTTTAAATACCTGATTACACGTTTACAAAATAAGTCTAGTATGTCTGAATGTAACTTTATTGTAGAAATTATGGAATGTATAGTTTGTCAAATTAAATACAGATCTTTCCTGATCCTTCTGATCACACTGAGACTACGATTTCCAAATATAATCCTGAAGTGGAAGGTATGCCATTGGACATTCATTTCACAGGACCAGAGCAGAGCGAGCCTGAATAAACCCCTGAAAGACACTGTGAATATGAAGTCCTCAGCATCAACCGTTTCACTCTACAGATCTACTCCTACTTCACAACAGTACTTGTTTATGAAGACAGATGGAAACTCAACTTAGATGTGTGCCTCTTGTAAGAGAAAGGACAAAAACTTTCCAAGCTGCCCAATTACTTGACTGGTTCCTGAAGATTAAACAAGAGTTCTGGTATAGAACAGCATCAAATACCCTAAGTTCACCAGAATATGGAGCTACTACCCTTTTCCATTGACAGGAAAAAAAAATCTGCCAGAGTAACAACTGTCTCTACATTAAGGCCATAAGTTTGGTTAGGAGAGATACTGGATTCTTACAGCATCCAGGTAATAAGAATTTTTCTCTCAGTTCTCTGTTAGTTTGCTTTGAAAAGGAAGGCTGGTAACCAAAAATCATATGTAACTGTTGTTATACAGTCAGTATGAAAACAGTAATACTTATTAAAACCTGTAGATTATAACTTCAGCAGCTTCACAATAGCTAAGTGAAAAAGTAAATGAGTGATGATCTGCACTGAGGAGAAGAGAAAAATCTATATCAGGACAATCAGCTTGCTTTGGCGTTTAGAATAGCTTTCATCTGTGACTGCAAATTCACTTGGATTCCTAAGCAGCTGACCTTTCTTTCTTCTGCAGTCTCACTAAATTGATTTTACATACACTACTACCTTTTTTAATGAGTTAGCCAATCATTTTGCTCAAAGCAGCGAAGCTTGAGCTGTCATGTCATTTCTTCTTTGCCAAAAACCTTTCAAAAATAAAACAGAATAAAAGAGAAGACAATATGTTCCATATCGTGTCTTTCCATTTCCAGATGTCCCTAAGGCAATAAGAAAACACTTACAAAGCAATAACTCTGTATGTAACTATGGCAGTGATTACACATCTTGCAATAGCTCACACACAAATTTGGATAAGGCATTACAGTATATGGTAGAAGGAAATAAAGTCAGTTAAGATACAGGTTCTTAAACAATTATTCTGAGTCTAACTGGTGATCCTGAGCACCCTTTTTGGTTGTAGAATAAATTATACGCTCAGATATGCCAAGCATGATTGTAAAACCACTGCTACATGGACAGATTCAGCTTGAAAAACCTAATGAAACAAGACTGAATCTTCAGGATGGAAAAATAGTTTCCAAAACTGTACCTTCCTTACATTAGGTAGTCTACTGCAAAAATCAAGGAACTTTCTCTCTACTTCTTCTATAAAAGATTGTGCAGTGTTCAGACTTTCACTTGACAGGCAATGGCTGCTGTAACAATACTCTGGCACCCTGTTTAGCGGATGACAGATCTAACCCTGCAGCTGGTGCCTAGTAGTGCACCAACACAGCAGCAAGCCAGAGGACTACTGTGTGAATTCTGGGTCTTAAAACATTCTGATCAGTTCTCTGGGTCTGATTTAGACACCATCAAAGTAGTCATTTGGGGAATGTTAATAAGGTCAAATTGTAACTTGCACATTTGTGCAAACAAGCAAGTGCTATTGTAAGTGTCACCCAAAATGGAGGGAGGAAATGAAGGCAGAGAAAGAGAAGTAGAGGACATTTACACACCTTGAACCGTTACAGCTAAGAAGCACTATCATATCTGCATACAAGGAAAACCAAACAAGTTCTAAATGCAATTAAACATTCCCCTACATCTCAAATTTATCTGTGGCATACTGCAGACTTTTGGGTATTGTTTAGTAGCTGTACCAGCTCAGGCACAAACAGCTGCAGCTGCCAACAGTAGAATACTGATCTCTCAGTAATTATAGAATGAGAAGATAGCTCCTGTAAGAATAATTTTTTTTACCCTGAAAACATGTCCAATGACACCATGTTACTCACAGCCATACTTCCACAGGGTACGCCATATGTCTACCAGAGTAACCTGCAGCACAATCACTTCCATTTAGTCTCTTAAAAAATTCCACCTATTAAGCTGCACTGCACTTGCACAGCTGTTTGGCTGCTGTCTCATGCTGAGAAATGTTCTCCAAACACACTAGTGCTGCATTGGCACATTACACAAATCAGGCTCCTCCTATCTATAGATACAGCAGTGTTGTGCCTAGCTCATTTCACATAAATTACATCACTTGCCATCTGTAATCTCTCTGCTATTTTGCACTGAATATAGTCTAAGCATGAATTTACCAGCAGGGACAGGGGTTTGTTTCACTCTCACAAGCCCTGCCCAGCACAGCACATGCTCCTCTATTATGAGACCTGTTTGAAACACTGCAGCTGCACAATACCTCCTTTTTTTCTTCTCCCTAGATTATGGCTGAAACCCTCATTTAGTTACATACTTTATGCTTCAGACAGGCTGTGGCTCAATTGCTTAAATATAAATCAAACAGTATTATATCCTTCAGATTCATGGTAGCTGCAATATAATTCACATTCTCTTTAATGTGGCGTGTACTACACGCATGGTCTGACATTATAGCTTCTGTAGTGCCACTCCCAAATCTTAGTGACTCACAAAGCATTCTTCTCCGACAGAGCTCTGTTTCTCATATCCTGCTCTCTCTTGTTTTGCTTGTAATCTACTACCAGATCTTATATGTAATTTCTTATAGATGGTTGTGCTGAAAAGTTTATTTTTCTTCTTTTGTTCACTTTTGGGAATAAAAATTTACAATATATTGTGCAACAGCAGAGAGCAGGAAATATTATTTTTTTCTGTGTGAAAAATAACCAGATGAGGATTGTAACTTTTTGTAGTACCATGAAAAGAGAAAAAAGCTAAGAAATCTGGAAATCTGAATGCAAAGACACTGGCCCTGAAGAGAAAAGACTGTGTACATACATGTTTATATTTCTTTTTGTTGTGCATTACAAATAGTAACAACAAGAACTGAAAAGAGCTGCACATGGAATAAAGCTGATGCCATACATTTATTACCATTAAAACAGACGTAAACACTAAACTCCACATCTATTACAGAGAAAATATAAGCCTATTAAACTTTTTTCGTATTAGATGGCTTGTAAGACAAATTGATACCAAAAGTGTGTAAGTACAGGCATTTATAACTACTTATTTGAGTCACAAAAATGTCTATCTATCACCATCTGTCTTCATTCCATATGTACGAAGATATTAATAAATGATTGGTCTAATTAAAAGCATGGGAAGATATATTTAAGTGTGCTTCTTTTAAGAAAGGAGCTTGCAGAAGTAAAATTGCATTCATTCAGAGTAGAGAAATAAATTCTTAGAGACACCATAAGTCAGATCTTGTCAGTCTGACTGCTCTGGGACTTGTGCAACATTAAGCAAAGAATGGCTCTGGTTTTCCAAAAATGCTCGTTTTCATATGATAATAATTATACTACTATTTGTTATAATTACAGCTACTTGCTCAATATGAAGGTTTCACAGGTATAAATTGTGTAAATTGTTTATATCTAGCATGCCACAGAAATTTTAATGCTGGTTCATTTTAGAACTAAGTTTTACTAATATGGAGAGAGGAGTTCATTTCTTGTTTAAAGAATATACAGATGAACTTCAATGAACTCTAGTTTAGCATTCAGTCTTATACTGTAAAACTAAAATAGCTTTATGAAGCACCACAGGGAACACTTCGGCTCTCTTCAGACATAATGCACTGCAGTAAGATTTGTAGTAATTTTTCCTTAGTTTCCAAAAAAGCCAGCCACCTGAACGCTTTGCTGTAAAAGTCAGGAAAATGTTGTCCTCACTGGCCATACAGAATTTTGCTTCCTCATCAATCGTGCCGCTCTCTTTTTCAATAAAAAGCTGAAAAAGGATGACAAAAACCAGTAGCTCACTCAATTAAGGACAAGGTTAACAATCTCGGGGAGATCAAAGACAAGGGAAAACCATGTTAATATTGCTATATAATTTGCTTTTAAAGTTAGATGAAGAAAAGCACTCCTCCCTGTTAGGAGTTTTTCATTCCAAAGACCTTTCTGCTACAGTTAAGAAAACTAAAATTCCATTAGAAGTGATATATTCATGTTGTCTTCCATCGTCAACAAATAAACAAAAGTATCCTAAAATACACTGACTGGGCAAAAATAATAAATCCAAATAACCCATTTCAAACAAAGGTTTTGCTCAAGAGTTTGCAGAAATCTCCAATACTAAAACACCTATTAACATGCCTATCAGAGAGTATAATGATAGGTAGGTTTTTTCAGTTCTAATAAAGATATATGGAGAAAGAACTTCATAAGCCAGGTGTATACATTTTGGTATCAGTCTGATTATTTCTGTAGTTATGCTTGTTAACAGAGATATAGAAACACAGACCTCAACAAGGATGCAGGTCTCCTGTGTAAAGATGCTTATACTAGCGAGGATCAATCCTTTCCTAAAATGAAAAAGCACGAGCATTATAAGCACTCAGTTCTGCCACCACTGTGACCTCAGTGGGGAGGAACACATAAGGAAAGGAAGTGCATTGCTGCATTAAGCGTGCAATATCAATTTCAGTGGAAGAACGTGTGTCTTAAGGCAAAGCCTTACATTTCTTGTGAATATAAGGTCCATCTTTCCTCTAGTGATTTAGCCATCAGGTCTTTCCCTCCCTCTTTTTACACTGTTGAGCAAGGAAAAGGATTCAGAAACTAAAGAACAGCAGCTGCAGGGTAACTGAGGCCTATTCTTCTAACTCTCTCTCTGCCTTTTAGTAAACTAATCCAGTATGCCCTGTTTTTTCATTTGATCTTTAATTAGAATCCTCTCCTTTCATACGAAACACAAATTATTGAGCCTTGTGATAGCTGATAAGACTACCTTGAATTCAACACTTCTGTGCCGAGACTCCACTCACTACAGAACTAAAATCCTCATTGGTGACAGAGGCAGGGGGAGAACTCAGAAGTCATCATCTCAGTCTTCCTGTATAAAGCACTCAGCCACTATACTTAATATATGTTCTCACCAGGGAATAAATATTTAGGATACAAATGAGCAAAGGACTGAAAACACAGGCTTAATTTGAGGCATATCTTCGTGTCACCAACTCACATGCTTAAAAACAAATATTTGTTACAGCACATGTTTAAGTGTTTCCCCTACAGAGGTTCTCTACAGAAAAAAGAAAAAATATCCTTCACTCACTGAGCCAGGGAAGGAGGGCCCAAGCTAAGCTACAAAACTACATGCTCTTGTGAAACAAATGGAATCAAATGATTCTTTAAATGATGATCTCATTCAATATTCCTACGTTCCAGAGTGTTTTAATGGTGAAAAAGTAATGTCCTGATTGATTTTCCAATCATCTTTCATTTTAATCTGTAGGCAAATGGCATTAATATTGAACTGTGCTGTAGAAAGGCTCTGATCTATTAGTGTGCTACATTGTTGTACAATTAGAGGCTTCTTCACTCTCCCCTTAATTTCATAACCTATTATATCCTGTACAGTTAAAAATGTCTAGTTTTCCAGAGATGAATTAACTTTTTCTTTTAAATGAGGGTCATGCAGATTTCATACTTGTATCATACCAATCATGTAATTTTTATTTACTTTTATATTGCTATCTAATTGCATTTAAGAAGCTGAGTCTAAAGGAAACAAGATCACTATCAATGACTTCATTTCTGACCTCTTTACTTTTTCCCTCCCTGTTGTCCCTGGACTAAATTAGCCTTTGCTGTAACAACATGGAAATAAAACAGGATTGGGGTTGGATGAAGTTGACAGACAGTGTTTAATTCTTTCACCCCATGAGCACTAGACGCAAGTAAAGATATAGCAAAAGGGAAGTATCTGTATCTACTTTCTCTCTCCCAAATAGGTTTGTGCTGCTTTTGTCCCTAGTGTAACTTAAGCAATCTCACAGCAGTCTAAATTATGCCAAACAGTGTCCTGAAAGTGATCTCAGCAGCGAGATACCTTTTTTAATATGCCACAGAAGCAGGGTGGAGAGAAGTAAGTTCAAAAGCATGAAGCAGTCTAGGGATTCTCTTTACTAAAGGGATGTCTTACTGAACGGCTATTTTAAAATATTCTATTAGAAAAATTGGCACAAATTTGAAGGCTTAATGACTCACTTCAAACTATTTATTGATAAGCAATGTGCATATCTCTTCGCTCTCTGAGCATTATACTGCAGTTCTCATACAGTACTCTTTAAACTGCACTTTATTAGCACCTCATTAGAATCTTATTAAGCTCTTCAAAAACATGTAAGAGACCATATGGCTGTGAAGAAAAGGAGAGAAAAGCCAAGCATCCCATCTCAGGCAGTCTATGTCAGAGCAAGGTTGGTTATGTGGTTGATTTCTTTAAATACTGTGAAGTACCAGACACGTGCAGACGCTGCTGATACTGTCCCAAATTAATATGATGTGGTACTATTTTTGTGGAGCTTGTTCTCTTGTGGTAAGATAAAGTGTGCCAACGTAATGAAAACATTAATGTACACACCAATACTGTATGTTCTCTTCTCAAGAAAAGAAGAAATAAAAGAATTTTTAAAAGAATGAATGAAAGATGAGCATAAAAAAGAGGACAGCTTTACCATGTTTTGCCTTGAGGTTATCAATGGATTTTTCTCTTCAGGTGTTTATATTCTAATGAAGCAAGCTGTCACTGCAAAATTAAATCTTTGATGATGCATTTATCTTTTCTTTTTTTTTAATTTACTGAATCTTCTCAGCAGCACAATACAGTGTCACTTCTCACCATTTAATACCCTTCCTTTTATACAAATAAAGGGCTCTTGGGAATCACAGAGGTGCTTGAAATGCTTTATTTTTGATGGATTTTTATGTATACATGGGTATTATAAAACAGTGCTTCAACTAAAGACTAACTTATTGATGTCAATATTTGAAAAGAAATCTACTTTTTTTTTTTTTTTCTGAAATATGGTGCTGAATCCAGCTTTAGTGTAGTCCTTCAAGAAATGAGATTTATAGAACACATTGGTGGTTTCTCTCTCCCAGGTAACTTTTAAACCCATGCGCTAAATTTTCAACAGAAGGGTAAGGTTTTCAGAAAGAAAGTTCTGAAAAATTCTAGAAAAATGGTTAATTGGTTGAAGGAAAAATAACTGATTAGAAAGCTATTTTCTGAATGAAAGACGGGGCTAAATCAGCTTTTTTTCAACTCCTTGACAGCAGTAAGCTGCTCTCTCAGTGCCTTTATGATGGTTTACTTTTAGGCATGTATCAAATTTTGACAGAGTCACTGTACCTGCTCTTTTTGCCTAGTGAATAAGTACGCACACAAAAGAAGGTAGGAGTATTGGTACAACCTGGCATTATTGTAGGTGTTAAGGAGAGAAGGTTAGAGAGGATATGAATGAGACAGAAATCATGATTTGCTAATGCCATCACTTATCTAATTATTGTGAGACTAAGATAGCAAAGCTTATTTACTCTAGCACAAAGAATATATTAATGCTCAATTCATTAGAATGCCTAACTGTATCCGTATGGTTTGATTGGAAGCAATGGCACAAAACAAACCTTGATTTAAATCTGTGACTTTATTTTTTAATGCAACTGTTACATCATGGATTAAGTCAGAGAAAAATTAAATGCATGGCCAGTATTGTTCAACATCATCATGGACTACTGACCTGTTTTCCCAGTTTCAAAACAGAGATTCTAGTATTTTCAAATTACTAATTTCTTTTCTTGTCTGAGTTTTTTGGCTACCCGAATTTAAACACCTGAAAGAGATTAGATATTAAGGGACTGTCTAGCTGTCTGAGCATCAAGCTTATTTACAGAGAATCGGGTTAGGCACCTAAATGTTGAACATACAAAGCAGGGGAAATTACTCCTCCTCTCATTTTTTCCTTAGGCAAAAGATCTTATTAATCATTTACCAGTTAATCTTGTCTTCTGTGCTCTCCCCTTCAGTCTGATGGTTTTGTATTTTTCACCCATTCTTGGTTATGTTACTCATTAGATCACCTATTAACAGTTGGAATAACCTCCCAGGAAACATACAACATCCCACTCATATCCTCCTTCAGTATCTCTTCACAAAGTGTGTATATTTCAAACTATTCCAGTTCTAAAGTCCGCACAGAATACAGGTTTCACTTGCAGTTGTATATGGTTCTCATATCAGAAGTGGTAGAAGCAATTATGAAGATTTCTTGGGAACCAGGGAAAGGAGTTTAGTTTAAGGCATTACAGGGAGAATAGTTGCTCCAATCTTTAATGAAACCTCCCAGTTAATGTAAGGGCGTCTAGATTAAACATGAACAATAGCAAGGATTATCCAAGATAAAATAGGGAAGAGTCTTAATGCTGGACAGCAGTCATTCTCATTCCTCGCATGGTGAGCACAAGGTGATGTGGGACATCAGGCATAGAGATAAAAAAAACCCACAGAAAATAGAAGGACAGAAAAAAGAAGGCAGAAATAGGTGAAGCGGCAAAAGAAGATAAATGAGAGAGGAAAGAGAATAGAAAAGCAGATAAAAGCTGAGAGATTATTTCACACATCAAAATAATGGATCATGACAGGTAAATTTATTTGCATTTGGTGGAGTATGTGCGCTCCAAGTATCTGATACTCCGATAGTATCCTTCTAGTAATCTGGCACTGGGCCCCATCTGCAGAACCAGAGCACCTCCTGTATCCTGACTGTGCTGAAAGCCACAGCTACTGTCCATCACAACTACAGATTCTTTATCAGATTAAGCTCGAAGAACACACCATTCAATTCCCTCCTTTTTTCCTTTATGCATTTTTATTGCCATAAAAAAAAATCTGGATGTGCAATCGGGAAAGGAGCCACACCCTCTTCAACAGATGTTCCAGTCATCCAGGCCCACGGAGTGTGCCTCTTTCAAATGATAAAAACAGCCCTTAAGAGTAAAGCTGTATATTAACGTAAAAGTACAGTGTAGATAACAAAAACTCCTCTAGCGCTTTCTGATGGTAACAAGCCCGAAGGGTCAATGGGTGAATAAAAATCTATTCCCATTCAGTTCTTGACCTGGCTCTACCAAACACCACAATAGTTTATTGTTTAGCTGACCTAGGGGAAAAAGGTTTTAAGAGAACACTAATATAAAAACAGTCCCACTTCTTAAATGATTAATTATTAACATTTTTAAAGGAGTTATAGGGACAAATTACTGTAATGATTTCTCTTCTGCATTCAGGTCTTCTTTCTGTAACAAACATGAACATGCACGTATGTCAGAAAGTAACCCCTGACTGGTAAATTCTTGAAGAATGAGTCCCCTTCAAATTTTAGCCAGCTTAATTTACCAATATATTTAAATATATTATGTAGGACAATAGTGACTTGTAGTGCCTTTCTTTATCTCTCTCTGCTCACATTTTGCTTTCCCATTCTTTTTTCTTTCTAGAAAAAAGAAATGGAAAGTGACCCTCTCTGGTTTTTTGTGTGTCAGTCCTGATTTATACTTTCTTTGTACCAGCAAAAAATGAGCTAATAAAAAAATGGCTTTTGTATACTCAGTGAACCATAACTCTATATACCATAATTTATGCCTAGTATAAACAGACATTATTTTCTTTTTCTACCCTGCCAAGTGCAAATGTTTAAAACAATCAGGTCAAAGCCTGCATTTTCATATCAATCATGTCTAAACTTACCAAACATTTTGTTTTTAAACTTTCAGTTGTTTGATTTTGTACTTTGTGCACAATCTGGGTACATAGACCAAAAATACTTTAATACTCAGTACATACTTAGCAGCCTTTTTTATGCACTGTTCAGGTCCTGGGGGCACTGTATGTGTGGACAATTTGATGTATGAGATAATAATTCTATTTAAATCAGTCCTAGGTTTGCTTTTGCTTTTTAAGAAGCTTTCCTGTCATAAAAATGTAATTGGCAGGTATGGCTTTTTACGCTTCAGTGTTAAATAACAGGTGAGGTCTTACATCAGACCCTACTTACATATTCCAATACTCTTGACAGTCTTTCTATTCCTCCAAAGGCTGCAGATTGGCTTTATGGTTACTGTTGTTTCACTTCGTGAAAAAATGTGCTAAGGACATTGTTATGCTCTTTTAGAGAAAGAAGATTTAATTAAAAAAAAGCTTGTAGCGATTTATTTAAAATAGTCTGACTTTTATTTATATTCTGCTTTCCCAAAGCAATTTGTGTCAAATGTATTAGTCTTTTGTATTTTTAACCAAGATTTGTCAATATTTTTAATGTGTGCTTTCCTTTCCCTACACAGTTCACTGAAAACCAAAATAAAACCCTGACCTGAGTTCCATCCAGTCCAACCCCCCGCCAGAGCAGGGGCACCTCCAGCAGTGGCACAGGACGGCGTCCAGGCGGGTTTGGAATGGCTCCAGAGTGGGAGACTCCCCCACCTCTCTGGGCAGCCTGTGCCCTCAAAGTAAAGAAGTTCCTCCTCATGTTAAGATGGAACTTCCTATGGTCAAGTTTGTGCCCGTTCCCTCTTGTCCTATCACTGGGCACCACTGCAAAAAGACTGTTCCCATCCCCCCAGCACCCTCCCTTTAAGGATTTGTAAGTGTTAATAAGATCCCCCCTCAATCTTCTCTTCTCCAGACTAAAAAGCCCCAAGTCCCTCAGCCTTTCCTCATAAGAGAGATGCTCCAATCCCCTCATCGTCTTTGTAGCCCTCTGCTGGACCCTCTCCAGCAGTTCCCTGTCCTTCTTGAACCGGGGAGCCCAGAACTGGACACAGTGCTCCAGATGTGGCCTCACCAGGACAGAGTAGAGGGGGAGGATGACCTCCCTCGACCTTCAGACCACACCTCCATCTTGCCCTGCTCCCTGCAATGGCTCCTACGCCTGTGAACGCTGAACGAAGGCTAAACGCTCCTTAGGGTGCCTATTTACCTCCTGCCCTGTCCCGTGCCGGGAGGAAACACTTCTGTGGTGCCATTCGTCTCCCCCGCCCTCATTTCCTCCCTCCTTTCGCCCCAGAGAAATAAGCGGCGCGAGCGAGCGACTGACGGGGAGGCGAAGGACGAACACAAAAGACAGAGCGGGGCGGCGGCACCTGCGGCTGCCGCCCCCCCCCCACCCCCTCAGCCCCAGCGGAGGGGGAGGGCGCCGGGGTCGGCTGGTGTGGCGGCCGTTAGCCGTTAGCCGTTAGCCGTTGGCCGTTGGCCGTTAGCCGTTGGCCGTTAGCCGTTGGCCGTTGGCCGCCGGGCGCGCGGGAGGCGAGGGAGGGGCGAGCAGCCCCCGCCTCGCGCCGGAGACGTGAGGGCGTGAGGCGCCGCGTCCTCCCTCCGAGCTGAGGCGGCGGCGGCGGCCCGGCGCCATCGGCCCGACCCCGTGGGCCCGACCCCTGGGGTTTTGCGTGGAGCTGTTGGGGTCCGGCGCCGTAGAGGTCCGCCCTTAGAGAGTCTCTTGCCCGCCGTCTTAAGATAGCTCTGAGTCTGTGTAAGGGGGTTTAAAATGATGTGCTTCCCGTGGTAAAGGGCCCCGGGAGACTGAATAAAAGCCGGTAACAGGGCAGTGCCAAAAAATATAAGCCATTAAAAAAAGAAAATAATTAAATTCTCTGACTATAGCCCTCTGCCTTGCAGCTTTCTGTGCTTTCTAGTTAGTGTGTAAGTTAACCCAGTTTGTCAGTCTAATGGAGCAGTGACTGCACTGCTGGACGGGGCAGATCACCGGGAAGCGGGGATCGTCTCCTTGCAGCTCCAGGTTTGTGCAAGCAGCGGGAAATCAACCTCTCCTGCGAGGTCCGCACTAAAAAAAACCCACTTTGACCTGTGCCTGTTCCTCTGTGAATCTCTGTGAATCCAAAGTGAACCCACGCTTCGAGCTGTGAACCTCCTTGCGCCTGTAGCTGGAGGCAGTGGTTGGTAAAGCTGTACCTCAGAGATGCGCAGATACCGCGTGATGGTACTCACTCGCCTCAGAGGGATGTTGACGGGTTATGTTCATTAATTTTTGTATGAGTCACCCTGTTACTAAGTTGATAGAGCTCCATAAAAGCCTACCAGCGAACAAAAATAAATAGGAACATTTCTTCTGCCTAACTCACCATCTGCCACAAGCTTATGATACCTTCAGATTAGTTCAGGTAGTTAAGGCATATTTCCATAGACTAGACTCACTGTTTCCATGAATTTTCCTCGGCGCAAGCAATTAACATTCCACTAATACAGTCCTGGGGCACCATCCTGTATTTGGTCCAGTTAACCACTTCCGTGGAGTTTTCTAATTGCGTTCAAAAAAGTCACAAATTCAGTAGCTCCGTGGACTTGCTGACAAAAATTACTTAGATTCAGGTACTACTAGTAGGCATTTTCTGAGTTGGTACTTGGTGTGAATAGGGTAACTACATAAAGTCAGCCCAGGACTAACTCCAACAGAGACCAAGAGCTGGTGTTTCAGGAGCAGCAGAAGAACAAGGCAAACCAATATGCTACTTCTCAGCAGTGCTTCTCCACCCTCCAGACGCTTTCAGCTCAGGTTTGTAGTAACCATTAATAGATTTCTCATCCATGAACTTGACCAATTCTCCTATAAATCCACATAGACTTTTAGCACCAAAATAACCTTCAGCTCAGCAGCTCAGATACCCACTGCACAAAACCTCACCTTTGTGTTTGGAAACAGATTTCAATACGTTTCTTTTCGTGTCCTTAGTTTTTGCACACAAGTGATATGTACTGATATAATGTACATATATACATGATATAATGTAATCATGCTACTCATGATTTTACAGTTGTATGAGTAATTTCCAATATGTAGCTGTTCCACATGTTGTTGCCTTTCCTCAGATCTCTGCTATTCCCTCCTTTCTGAGGTGGGAAAGAGGGGAATGCCTTACAGCATCAGCGACGCCAGCATTCCATGGATGTATACAATGTCAGAGACACATTAATAAAGATTTCTAGTGTTTGATTTGCTCTTTTGGTTGGTAAGAGCACTGATCAGCCAATTTTAGAAAGAGCAGTGAAAACAGTGGTGCCATATTCTCTTACTTCCAAAGTGCTGATTTAGGTTTTACGTTCCAAATGTAATAACACCCCATCACTGAGGTGCTTTGTCCAGGCTAACTATTCTTCCTGACACAAAAGGGATACACAGTGTCCTGACTGATACTGGTTTCCTAACTACGCTATTTTACGTGTAGTTACAGGAAAAATTGCGCCACATTTGTATTTCATGTAAGAAATGAGACTTCACTCATGCAGCAGCAAATAGTGGACTTATACCTGGAGTCTGTGGAATTTTTTTATAACTGCATAAACCCACTGTCAGTAGAGAATAAAAATAAAAGCAAAACTTTTACAGATCTTCGTTTGATTCAAATGCAAATAAGAACACTATTTCATGTCTGGCCTAGATTCCCCAAGGTTGTCGAGCTGGGCCATATGTGAGAAACATTACAAGAGAGAAGGCTCAACAATTGCGTAGTCTAGTGTTTGGGAAATACACTGCTGATGGGCTGACCAATAAAAAACTAAACAAAACAAATTACAAACCGCACAAGAAATGTGAACTACCAGCTGTCTGTAACCTGCATTTTGTTGATTAGATTTGTTCTGACGTAAATAAACAGGTTGCATCACTTTTCTGTAACATTAACCAAGATTTTAAATCGGTTTTAGTTAAAAATTTAGTCAGTTGGATATAAGTAGATTTGCTGAGCATTATGGGAGTTTGCATGAATTAAATACTCAGTATTTTCTCATTTTAGCTATTATCCCTTCTTCCTTTGCAATAAATTCATAATATATTTGGCTCAGACCTATCTACATTATTGCACCATT
The DNA here is from genome assembly GCA_008711295.1 of Anarhynchus alexandrinus. NCBI lineage: Eukaryota > Metazoa > Chordata > Aves > Charadriiformes > Charadriidae > Anarhynchus > Anarhynchus alexandrinus. Next base: position 3,000,858 of record VUYV01000081.1, read on the forward strand.
TTGACTATAATTTTTAGCTGTCATGTTCTTTGTTCTCATGAGTTTCAACATGGGCAGTCCATTTTGTGGCTGCTTCCCTTTTTAGCAGAGTCAGTTACAGTAAATGAGACAGCTAATCTTTTAGAATTATAGTCGCTTTAAGCCAAATGTTTTCTTCTAGTTCTATTATATCAGCAGTGAATTTGGACCCAAAAAAATTTGCAGTACTTGGGTACACAGAATGAAGGAAATACCAGGTACTGAAACAAATCTACAAATTACTGTTACTCCATTCTTATGAAGCTATTGGTTTACTATGTAGTTTTTCTGCATATATGAATTTTTTGCATATTGACAAAAAAAATAAGAAAATAAACTATATAAAAATATTTAATATTATTACAAAAATTGATGTTTTTTCACATTTTGGAAATACTATCCAGTGAAACAGATACTTGAATAGTTGAACCAAGATTGCCATTGCTTTATGGATTCCCATATTAAATAAATGATGAAGGATGTCACTCAGTGTTTTCTGATTCCTGCGTCTGGGCTTATCTCAGCAGAACCTAACACAGTTTGTACCACCTTTACAGTGCTATCACTCACATGCATAAATTGAATTGGTGGGTGATGCAAGATCCACAGTCTAGGATGCTAGCTGGTAATGGCTTTGGCATGCAATTTAAAATTAGCAATTGCACTGCTGCCAATTGCTGTATTACGGCTAAGGTGGTGCCAAGGTTCAAAACTACACAGGACTGGGAGTTTGGTTTATTGCTGGCCTTCAGGAGCAGGAAGAAAAATGATGTGACATGAACAAATAGATTCTGATTAGCTGCAGGCTGTTACAGTTCACTGCATTTTGGCTAAATCCACACCTAGGCATAGGACTGCAACTAATAATACTAGGGTTGACATAAGGATTCAAAACAGAACAAGACTAGGAGCTTGCTTTAGTTCTGGTTCCTGAAAGGCCTACAACAGCAGGACAGTGTCTGTTATCAAATTATTTAAGGTTCATTCCATAATACAAAGTTCTCAGTGGGCAATGTTAGGATTTGAACTTGGATCCTGCAACAGAAAAAGGCTAACTTGAGGAACGGCACTAGCATCATCGTAGGCTACCAGCAGTCGTTCATAGCTGGTCTTCACTTCCCAGGTTGCACTGAAAATCCAAGGGGTTTAGCCCTTTATGCCATACCTAACCCCATCTGCAGTCATCATCCTAAGAATGGCTCAGATAAACATGAAACCTGTATAGCCAAGTAACTTGTTGCTGCTGAAGTAGTGCTGCGCTGCCATTCAAATTGAGTTTAGGCTAGACTTGGGATTAGTAGAAAGATGATAAAGATTTAGTTTATGATTAGGTGAACAAACCCAACAAAGATGAGGGCTGATACCCACTTGGGCAACTTTTCATGGATATTTCTAGGGCAGATACAGGATAGTAGGCTACAGCTGGATGGTAGGTTAGCAGCTAGAATTGGAGTAACAGGCATTGGAGGGCAAAACTGTTGTTGCATCTTACAGTATTTGTGAGGTGTGATGCAGACTGCAGAAGTACAGGGATGTGGTTCATAATCTGTTGAAGTTAGGACTGGGTTCATTTAGGCCTCAGTTTTCATGGGTGCATATACTCATGACCCCATAGAAAGGACCATTATTTGCTTATTCTACAACCTCCTCACCCTCATCACAGCACTTGGGTGTTTTGCAGAATCCATCAGAAGAGCAATCCTTTTGGTCCCTGCTGTGGTGAATACCAACTCAAACCCTACACTGCAACAAGTCTATATGCTGGTGCAGTAATATATATTTACTCTGCAACTAAACATAAAAACAATTGGCTGTGTTTTAGTAATCCTTATCCTACTGATGGGTATTTTGCATGATCAACGTACAACTTCATTCATTCTTACTTCCATCCATAACTCATATGAGACCCAACTCTAAACATAGATTTGGTTTGTAGCTTACCATGCTATTGCTAGGGAATTTACCCGTTCTGTCATTGATGCTAAACTTAGCCATCTAGGTTATAGCAGTTAAACCACCAGTCCTCATTGTTTTCCTATGTACCTTGCAGGATTTAGTGACTAGCCTTAACCTTGTCCTCAGAATTAATCAGGAAGCTATTGTTTTGCTGGCTTCAGCATCTTTACATCTTGCAGTATTCAGTCATAACCATAAATTCTTTGGTGCCCGCTGTTTTAAACCTTAACCCTTATACTTGGACATAACCTACTATTTTGTATACCTGTCCTACGCAGACACAGAATTCCTACTGCTGGAGAATGACTGTCCTTTCAAACAACATTTAACCTTTAATTCCTTTTTCAGATTATGCCATAAGAAGCACGTGCTCTTTAAGTTTTCTGACAGATGAAATTCAGGGTAGAACAAAGTGCTGTCATCAGACTTAAGTGCTGTCATTCTGAATACTACAGCGTCTAACTAGGACATATTTATACTGGGTGCAGGTCAGTTCAAGGCAGTATCATGAAGAAATACTAGCTCTGGGTGAACTGATATTTGCAGTCTTCAGGCCATGAAAAAGTTATTTCTGCATTACTTGGGTACCTAAATCTAAGCTACATGACAGTGCCTCCAAGCACATGACTACGAAGCCATGATCTCGCTTCCAGAAATGGGTCTCCTGAACACAGCAGCGAAGTCAGTCAGTGGTAACACTCAGATTTTATAGTAGCTTAGTAGCAGGAGCAATATTATTTTCTGGCTGTCTGGCAGGTCTTCTCCCATGAGCACACCAACTATCAAGCTATGTGGATTTCTGCAGTGGAGAGCACCAAGACCCACTAGTGAAGCCGCTCTGTTTTTTAAAACTAATTCAAGAACTACTTGGGAAACACAGTGGATATCACTTTCCAAATAAGTGCTTAGGATTAGAAAAATTGATCAAAGGGGGAAGACCGAAACTCCAGTCCCTTCTCTAAAGACTGTTCATGCATTTTATCCTACAGCATTTTCATATGTAAGCAGTTGGGAGAAACACCAGGACTCATGTCTTCCCCTCATCAAGAAAATTGTGAGGTTATAGGGACATGCACAAATTACTTCCTTCCACACTTAAAAGAACCCAGTGCATATCTTTCTTTACTAATAGCATTGATATTGCTAGTTCTCCAAATATAGGTAGATTTTCAATGAAATCCACTATGCAGAATTGGTCAAACAGGCTAATTAGCTCTCATAACAGTCCCCAAAAGAGCAAGAGTATATAATATGTAATACATCCTTTTGCTACATATATAGGGAATACAGAATATAGTGAAACTGAGTGATATAGAATCATAGAATCATAGAATGGTTTAGGTTGGANACCACCCTCAAAGTCAAAAACTTCTTCCTAATGTTCAATCTAAACCTGCCCTCTTCCAGTTCAGTCATAGACACAATCCAGTCCACAGCTAGGTTTTCATTAAGTGCAAGCAGTTGATTTATGTAAGTTATGCTGGAAAATTCTAGTAAGAGTGGGGAGGAGGATGGGTATAGTTTGGGATCCAAAGTGAATTACAAGCCTCAGTGAGGCCAGCGGATGCCACGAGCACTTTCTGGCTCAGCTGGAGCGCTCCAGTCCCATTCTGTAGTAATAACAACAAATGGGAGCTACAGCCCAAATACGCTGGGCTGCATAACCAGTGCGGAGAAGAAGTACCTGTGTCAGTGTTGGGTGTAGTGATTGCCACTTCAAGGGTTCTGGATCACTGGTTGCCGCCTGTGCTGCTTGAAGGAGAAAGGCAGCAGCAGCAATTGCAAACAGGACTAATTGAGAGCGTAGACATACCTTGTAGAGGTCAGGGTACGAAAGATGTGAGGATTTTGAAACAAAGCAGTTGCCTACTGTGTTTAAAGAAACATGGCTTTATGCAAGTAAACAAGATTAGACCAGAGACTATGCCAGACTTTAGAGTCTGCCTTTTAATTCTAGTGGAACAACTGAAGTCAATAGACTTGAATCATGTGCTAAAAGCAGGTACCATATGCAAGTATTTTCCAGATTTATGATCTCTACTTTTTTAATGAGAAGCCAAATTAGTCAAAGCCCTGAAAGAACTGAGGAAAAAAAAAGAAAATCAGTGACTACCTGCATGCCTCCCTTTCTTGTCCATCAATAGCAGCTCTGAAACTTGTGGCCTAGATATTATAAACATAATACTCAGCTTTAGGTTTACGCACATTAGTCCTACTGAAGACAATGGAAATTTGTTTGAGTAGTTCCTGTACTATTTGAGAGATAAATGTGCAATACCAAAGTCAGGGAAAGCCATTTATTTTCATAATTCTGTTTTTTTTTTTCCCCCATGAAGAAAAGGAAAATATGTAAAGTGGGCTAGAATTTAACTGAGGAAAACAGGCTTTTCAGTCCAAGCAATGAATTAGCTGAAATAATTATGGCAAGTTCCACGTTGCTAATGCAGACATTCAAAAGCAAAGGATATTATTGTGCTCCTGATGTCAGGTTAAAAATAACTAGTACAATCTTTGAGTGAACACAAATGCATTTCTCTCAATAATGGCTTTCCAGAAGATTAACACAGAGACTTTGATTCCACAAGGACCTGTATTTTTTCATTTGTGAGAACAAGCAGTTGAAGTAAATCTACTGAAATGAGATGCAGTATTTCCTTAGAACTTTGCCTTGTTTGATAGGAGACTTGATATAATTATCATCGAGAGTTTTAAATCAAAGGAATGTGAAAATATATTTTAACTGGGTACATAGCAAAAGGAACAGCATTATGAAATAAAGAGATCATGGGTTTCCTATCACTGAGTGATGTTATGTGAGTAATGAATATAAAAACGGGTTATCAGCACTAGACGGTAAAAATCTGTCTGTTATATCTTAATGTCTTGCAAAGGAACAAGCAACTTATTACATATGTTTATCCTATTCTTCCATCAGCAGAATAAGTGACTTAAATTGGGTTTCTGTTATTTCTGAACTGAAAGGGTGAAGAATCATTCTGTCTAGGCTTTAGAATATAGTCTTTGACAAAAAAAAAATATTCAGATGTGCATACTGGGAGAGGTTAATATAAGTCACACTGTTTATAAATCTAGAAGATTGTCTTCAAAAATTGGTCTTAGTCAAAACCTGTTCCATCAAAGTGATAATGAAAGTGTCACAACTAATCATATGAAAAATAAACCCACTTTACAGGGCAACACAAAACAATATCATCCTTCTTAGTAGATGAGGGAAAGGCTGTCAATGTTGTCTACCTAGACTTTAGTGAAGCCTTTGACACCATTTGCCACAGCATTCTCCTAGAGAAACTGTCTGTTCATGGCTTGGCTGGGTGCACACTTCACTGGGTAAAAAACTGTCTGGATGGCCGGGCCAAAAGCATTGTGGTGAATGGAGTTAAATCCAGTTGGTGGATTTACACCACAAATGGTGTTCCCCAGGGCTCAATATTGGGGCCAGTTCTCTTGACTATCTTTGTCAGTGATCTGGATGAGGGGATTGAGTGCACCCTCAGTAAGTTTAGAGACCAAGTTGGGCAGGAGTGTTGACCTGCATGAGGGTAGGAAGGCTCTACAGAGATTCTGGACAGGCTGGATCGATGGGCCAAGGCCAATTGTACTAGATTCAATAAAGCCAAGTGTGAGGTCCTGCACTTGGGTCACAAGAACTCCATGCAACACTACAGGCTTGGGGAAGAGTGGCTGGAAAGCTGCCTAGCAGAAAAGGACCTGGGGGTGTTGATTGACAGCCGGCTGAGTATGAGCCAGCAGTGTGCCCAGGTGGCTAAAAAGGCCAACATCATCCTGGCTTGTAGTGAAATAGTGTGGCCAGCGGGACATCGTGCCCCTGTACTCGGCAGTGGTGAGACCACACCTCAAAAACTGTGTTCAGTTTTGGGCCCCTCACTGCAAGAAAGACATTGAGATGCTGGAGCGTGTCCAAAGAAGAGCAATGAAGCTGGTGAAGGGTCTAGAGCACAGGTCTTACGAGAAGCAGCTGAGGGACTTGGGGTTGTTTAGCCTGGGGAAAAGAAGGCTCAGGGGAGACCTTATCGCTCTCTACAACTGCCTGAAAGGAGGTTGTGGTGAGGTGAGGGTCAGTCTCTTCTCCTAAGTAGCAAGCCATCGGACAAGAGGAAACAGCCTCAAGTTGCTCCAGGCAAGGTTTAGATTGCATATTAGGATACATTTCCTCACCGAAAGGGTTGTCAAGCATTGGAACAGACTGCCCAGGGAACTGGTTGGGTCACCATCCCTGGAGGTATTTAAAAGACATGTAGATGATGTGCTTAGGGACATGGTTTAGCGGTGGACTTGGCAGTGCTCGGTTAACAGTTGGAGTGGATGATCATAAAGGTTTTTTTCCAACCTAAACAATTCTATGATTCTATAAGCAACCAGGATTCTGCTGGTTAATTTGGGTTTGAGACTTAAAAATATCCCGATCCTACTTAAGATTTCTACTCCATTTCCACTACGAAGTTGAAAGAAAAAAATAATGGACATTCTGTCTCTGCTAGGCAAACAGAATTCTGTAAAACACGCCTTTGATACAAAGCAACATCCACTGAGATCAGAATAAAAAACCAATTCTCTTCCTAGTTTTTGACCTATGTTGAGAAGCACGTGGACCCAGAAGATAGAGACCAAAACAGGGACATTGCAAACTTGAATTCTGTTCCAAGCTTTCACATAAATCTTTTGTATGACTTTGGACAACTCACACCACATGCTTTTCATTCCCTCACGAACATTTTGCCTGTTGTATGTAGTTAGATAGCAGTCCCTGTGAGACAGAGGCTTTTATTGTGTGTTTGTACAGCACACAGCACAACAATGCCAGGGATTAAATTAAAGTCTCTAGGTACGAGAAATACACATGGGTATGTTCAGCAAAAATAAGATAAACAGCAAATGAGATTGTACACGACAGTATAATCAAACAAAGAACGTGGACTGTTTGGATTTGACACTATCTGGGTGTTAAACACAACACTGAGTAGAGGTACGTTGCATAGTTTTGGTTGTTGCTATTGACACCAAAATGAAGCTAGAGGGCAAGTTTGGGATTTTTGTAAGACAAGTTCTGCCTTGCAAAACATAATTGAATCTGTTGTAGCAATTACTCTTAAATGGAGAGTCACAATTTTCCCTTTGATAATTATGTTACAAGGTTTGAAAGAGATTTGAATAACAATGCACCTAATTGTCCTTTCACACAAGTGAAAGTTTTCAGTAGAGCTGATAGAATTATCTGACTGAAAGTTGAAAACTCAGGCCATGTGAGAGATGGCAGTTCCAGCAGTTAGTTATTAGCTGCTACTCCCACTCTTAGACTTACCTGGTTTATTACAATGTCCTTTTAAAAACAATGTGGAGATCACTCCTCACACAGCACAAGAAGAATAAGCTTTAACTTTTTAGAAGACAGCTTCATTGCATCAGAGGAGTAAACCTCTTAGTCCCGTTTTTCATCGTTGTTAGTTGATCTCTCAGTCCTGGGCTGAGAGTTCTTGGAGATAAGAATCTGGCCATGTTTTTTCCCCTTGGAGGGAAGACTATGCAATGAAAAACAGATCTGCAGAGTTTGTGGTAAGCTGTGTTGCTGAAGAGAAATAGTGCACCACGCTGCAACGGATTCATCTTCCCGAGTACTTAAGCTTTCTTGCTCATTTATAATGTCTAGTTATACCTCAGAAGATGTTACAAAGACAGGAGTAACTGAAGCCAGGTTGTTACTTCAGAGTGAGAAAAGTCTCCTGGCCCAAAAGAATTCCTAGGAAGCGTCACTCACCACTGGTCAGGATTCTGGATGCTTGCAGGGACCCTCAGAAGTCAAAGATAAATTGTTCAAATGTGGGTTTAAACCTTCAACCAAAGCAGACTACATTGCCGCGTCTCCAAAATGGATTCCTACAAGCTTCATCATCACCTCTCTTTCACTCAGATTTGCAATGAGGTATTTATAATATAAAGACAGACCTTTTTCAGGCACAGAGCCATCCCAGTAACGCCAGTGTGTATGTATGCGGTTTAAAACAGGAAGCACAGCAGGAAAACACTTGCTTATTGCTGATGTTCAAGATCATGTCACCTATTTCATTTCCTGGAAGCATGTAGATTTTGCCTAGGACCAGTGGACAAGCGATCATTGTGAGATTTCATAATGAAAATGTCTGTTGGTAAAGAAGCACTTTCTCATTACTATTCATCACGTGTCCATCCAGGAAAGATTCAAATCGTTTATGGGCACCATATATTTTACTTATTACTTATTTACTTATTGCTATTACTAAGTATATCCAAATCACTTACTCTTAAATATAAGTATCTTTTAAATGATAATGAAATACTTTTAATTCCATCAATAAGTAATCCAGAAAAAATAGTCAACAATGGGTGCTGAAGTTGGAGTTTTTCCCCACATCTGGCTAACGACCTGGCTAAGAATTCTGTGAGTTCCAGGGGGGTTAGTAGAGCGAAGATGCTTTTCAGAAAAAGACCTGCGGGTCCTGGTGAACACCAAGTTGAACACGAGGCAGCAATGTGCCCTTCTGGCAAAGGTGGCCAACGGTATCCTGGGCTACATTAGAAGGAGCATCGCTAGCAGGTTGAGGGAAGTGATCTTTCCTCTGTACTCCGCACTGGTGAAGCCACACCTGCAGTACTGTGTCCAGTTCTGGGCTCCCCAGTACAAGAGAAATATGGAGCTACCGGAGAGAGTCAAGCAAAGGGCCATGAAGTTGGTTAAGGGACTGGAGCATCTGTCCTGTGAGGAAGGGCTGAGAGAACTGGGACTGTTCAGCCTGGAGAAGAGAAGGTTCGGGGGGGGGAAGAGTGTTAGCTCATCAATGTGTACAAATATCTGAAGGGAGGGTGTAAAGATGGAGGCAGGCTATTGCCAGTGGTGTCCAGTGACAGGACCAGAGGCAATGGGCACAAACTGAAACACAGGAGGTTCTGTTTGAAGGTCAGGAAACACTTTTTTACTGAGCAGGTGGCTGAGCACTGGCACACTGAGCACTGAGCAGTGGTTGCTCAGAGAGGTTGTGGAATCTCCCTCCTTGGAGATATTCAAAAGCTGTCTGGACAGGGTCCTGGGCAGCCTCCTCATGCTTGAGCATGAGGGTTGGACAAGATGACCTCCAGAGGGCCCTTTCAATCTCAACCATTCTTTGATTCTGTAAGTGCTCTGAAGCGTTAATGCTGATGTTTGGTAATTCTTGGAACGCTGGCAAAATTCTAGATAGTGGAAGAAAATTTATGCTATTACAATATTAAAAACACCCATTAGAGACTATCAGTCTGACATCAGTCTTGGCCAAGAGACTAGAGAGGATGGAAAGGACTCTATTAGTGAGGAATTAAAGATGACAGTGTAATTACAGCTAAGCAGTATGGGTACAAACAATGGATATTTTCATTAACCTGATTATTTGATGGCATTACAATTTGGGTGCAAATACACCCCCCAAAAAAATAAAATGTTGATTTAGTAAATCTTCGTGACATTTTTTTCAAAAAAACTGTGACTGAATTTAAATGGTATGTATAGAATGTTCACATTTAAGCCAGGATACAGCAGTTAGCAGTTACATTTATAATTTCTTCAGGTTTTCGTCTCTTACTCTGAAGTATAAACTCTGAACATAAAAGAAGATATAAAATCACTAATAAGATTTACAGGTGAGATCGGAGAGCTCGAAAGTAATTAAAAGGGCAGATTACTGACAAAAGTCAAACCAGGTTACTAGGTAAACTGTCCGGGGGGTGGGAGGGGAGTAAGCAGCCAAATAAACAGCCCATACTCACCAAGACAATATGGGATGTTTTACTTATGGCACAGGAGACTATATGCTGTGTCTTAAAAAGATTATGTCCTGCACTGTATGGTCAGATCACTTTGTGAAGCAATAAGAAATAATGCGTACGCAGCTTGGAACTCAAGACTGCATAGGTTAAAACATTACTACTGTTTGTATCCATGCTAATGTCACTAGGCCATATGTCCAGTTCTAACGGATAAGCCTCAAGAAGAGTAAGAAATAAACTACAGAAGATTTAGAGAAAATAAATCACAAGGATAACTAAGATGTGGAAAATGTTCCTTACAATGGAGGACTTTCAACTGCTTCCAAAAAACGGACTAACTTATTTAAAATGAGCATAAATCTCTCTGCATCACATGGTGGTGAAAATGTCATCCTATCTCTGAGATGTATTTTCAATCCAGCAAAGTCTAGTCGAATGCTGGAACGTGCTTAAGTATAGCATCAACTACATTTAATTAGGTTTTATGTTTCTCTAATTCTCCAGCCCACCCTTTCAAGAAAAAACCTGCTAGAGATCTTCTTAAGACCTCCCAGTGGCTGATGACTCACACAGTAAAAGAACTTTGTGCAGCAGAAACATAATAAATGCAGCTATCTTTTTCAGTTACCTCAGAGAGACCCTTTGGCTCATTTTACTAATTCAATGCACATATTTGAAATTATATGCTTTGAATTATAACTTTTTTCCCTTCAGAATGAAAATATTACCAATTATACAGTGGAAGTCCTGACATTTAGCCTCTCTCATTTGTTCATAACTTTAAACTTCACCAACCTCTCATGAATTTGTCTCAAACTGCTGCTTATCTCTATTTTTCTGTGTTCCTTTTTCAATTGTTGTAGCGATGCTCAGGTCATGATTTCAGGCAGGATCCCATGAGTATTTGCTGAATGCTAATAGGATGATCACATAGACAGTAAATTTCTTTAGTAATAACAAATGTGGAAGGACATACAGATAATAAGGAATGGTACTGCAGCAGAACCATTCCAGTTTATGTCTTTTATAATGTTCCTTCAAGCATCGGGCATTCAAACTGTAAATGACACAGGCAAACGGTAATGAGTTCTTTTGTGCAGAAAGCAGTGAACAGCCCCACTAACAATACTGTTGAAATCCACTAATATATCTTTGAATTTAACAAAAGAAACAACAGCTGAGATTAAACAATTAGCCAAAATCTGTACAGGATAAGAAAAGATGAGTGAAGCAGCTATCACTTTGATTTATAGCTGCGCAGTTAAATCCACCTAATATCAAGAGCCTCAGTAAGAATCAGATTCCTGATATAGCCTTTGGCTATATGTTTGAGTGAAGCCAGAGAGAAAGGTGAAATGTCAACACTGTATCTCAAAAACCCGGTGTAAACACGGTCGTCGTTTAATGAAGCCAACTAAGATCTTTTAAAGCCAATGATTTAGCCAAGGCTTTCTGAAACTATAACCCCACAAAAGACATAATCCAAGTGTTGGAATCCATGGTCACTAAAAAAAAAAGCTCTAATTCCAAACTTCAGTCTCCCTTGACTAATGCTTTTTAACAGAACCAGACACTGTTGCGACAGTTTCTCTAAATTCTTACCATTTTGTCTGCTTATTTGCTTCCTTCAGCATCAGTTGTAGGTGGCTGGTTCTGACACAGGCTTGTGATAAATGCACGAATTTAATTCATCATCATCATAAATCCGTTGTACTTATCTACCCCAATGCAAAGTGAAGTAGATGATATTCTGACTGAATAGCACTTTTTAAACTTGCCTATCATAGACATAAATGAGAATGTAGGCTTATGTAAATTTTTGTATCTTTATTGGTAAAATCAAGTTACTTTAGAGAATGAATTAGTATGGAGTCTTATTTAAAATACGTTTGCTTGCTACCGTATCGTAAAGAGAAATGTGTCATTTGCATGTCTCAAGCTGTTAATGCATCTGATTTCTTAGCACTGCAGTATATCAGAGACAACTTCTATGTTTGTAAACACCAACAAATTAATGTCAGTCCCTCATGTAGGAGTCAATTGCATTTTCAGATCAGCCATGAGTCGCATCTATTTTCCACAGAGATATTAAAACATTGTTTAGAAACAGTCCCTTGGAAGGGAAATGTATTTATCACTTTCCATAGGATGACAGCCATTGATCTCAGACTGTTGTTTTCTGTCGCATTCTTTGAATTTAAACCAGTGATGTCTGGAACTAAGTTGTCTTTGCATATACAGAGAGCAGAAAAATGCCAGCCTGCATCTAAGTGATATTGAATTCTGTGAATGGTATGACCGTTTGCAATCATTGTTTAAAAAGTATGCATCCATCCAATGTTTTGTAGCAAACCACGCCATGGTTTGTAGCTTTTCATAATGGCTCATGCACCTGAAAAACACCGCCACCGTTGTCACTGCCACTTGGCTCAGCAGCTTCTCTGTAATTAGCCATGACTGGGCCCTTCCTCAGACTTTTCAGTTGGGTCCCACCTAAGGCATTAATAGGTCTTGTTTCATAATATCTATAAGACAAAGTCTTTCCCACTTCTGCACCACCCACCCAGGCCTTCTTCATCTTCTTTTTTACCCACTGCAGCCTCCCCTTTTATGGCTTTTGCAAATACATTTTACTCTACTCTTGTGCATTCAAAATGCTGAGGGAAGTTCAGTTCCCTGTCTCCCCGCTGGTTCCTCCTCCTTCACCAGACTAAAGGTCTCCGTTTCCCTTTTGAGTAGCAGAAGGATGAATTTCCACGCTGCTCATTTCCACCGCTGAAACATAGACCTCTGCCAATAACACCAGTCCATCTGTTAAATTTTCAAACAAGCAGCTGAACGCTTTCTACCATGCCCCAATATTATGTGTGTAAAGAGGTCTTCAAACATAAGTGTTGGAGCCCTGAGAGCATCTCCCCCACGGCTAAGGGCCAGCTGAGAGCTGGTGGAGCTGAGCATGGCCCCTTTCTTCTGGTGCCCTTGGAGGAAGGCTCCCAGGCAGCACTCTGGGGACTCTGAGGACACTCTGAGGACTCAGACAGCCCCGAGCCCCCTTCACTTGACTTGAAGCTGAGGCTCTACCAATATACCACCTGAGCTACTTACTGCTCCTGCTGCATCACAGCCATTTATGTGGCTGGCCATGAATCCCGTTGACCCCGTCACCATCCTGAGACTGACCCTGGTTGCCTTCACCAGGCCTGATCCTGACCCCCACCCATGAGCTGATGGCCCATCCTGGCCTCATCCCTTTCCCAGGGAGGTGCCTAATGCCCAGGGCTGGGGCTGCCCCTGCTTGCCCCCCAGCCTGCCCTGGTCTCTGGCCGGGGCAGTGGGACAGGCTCTGGCTGATGATGACCAGACCTGACAGCTCCTGATTCCCTGGGATGTGCCCGGACAATAGGCAAAACTACCTGGTTACCTTCCTTCAAAGCCCTCCCTGGTCTGGTGTGAAAATAAAAGCTAAATCAAAGCCTGGTTGTCTTTAGATTGGCTTAGTACATTCATAGTGCTTTGTGTGGACCAGTACACAGTTATGTGTTGTCATTCTCATTTTTTCTTCATGTTCTTAGCTGTTTCTTCAGAGCCAGGTAAAGGAAGATACTCATTCATGGTGTCCTGGCTCTGGCAGGGATGAGGTTATTTCCCCAAAGAGCTGGCAGGGAGGCAGGTCTTCCATCCCATGTGACCATGCCTGGGCTATAAGAGGAGCTAGCCGGGAAGGGGGGAGCAGTCTCCACTCGGGGGTGGGCTGTGGCGGTGCGGGTCCCATCAGTGTGTGGCGGTACTGGAATCGCGTCTGTATATCCCTTTATTGGTGTTCTTGCTTTTCTTTCCTGTTCCCTTTTGCTGTTCTGTTAAATTGCACTATTTCAACCCACGAGTTTGGCCTTTTTCTGCCGATTTTTCCCACAGCTGTGGGAACTGAGCGAGCGGCCGCGTGGTTCTTTGATGCTGGCTGAGGCCAAACCACGACACACGGCATATTCAGTCACTGGGAAGTATTATTTGCATTAGAAAATTCACTAGCTTCAAAACTCAGTATTAATCACTCTTATCTGGAAACCTGGGGATGACATGCTGAATTCTTTTACTCTAAATTAACTCACTGCTCTACAATGATTTCTTTTATTTCAGTATCTCTACAAGCTGTACGGTTTTGAAAAACCAAACAAGAAATAGAAGGAAGTTGAATATTTTGTATTTTGAAATCTTGTTACAAGTTGGTGATATTTAATGCTTCCCACGTGGAGCTAGAGGCCCTTTTTTAAATCTTGGTTGGCTGTCCAGTGAACAAGAGTCCCTCAGTCTGGGGAAGACCATTTAACTCTACAGTTTGACGGATTTGGTATCTCTGAAAATTAAATATTTTCTCTGCATATACTTCCTATAAAATTAGGTCAAATTCTAATATAATTTTTGAAGTGTAAGTCAGAGCATCTTCATTGACTTCAGACTGGAGACCTGGAGAGTTCTAGTACTTACATAATTTCATGTTTTCTACTGTCATCAAGATGGCAGCCTTCCCAAAATTTGTATGGATGACAAAATTATATCCCCAGCTACTTCCCCCAAAATGATATTGATTAGTTTAATAGCTTTTGGCACTATGCCCAGAATTGTCTTTAATAAATAATTTTGCTACTCTCTAAAGATTTTTTTCCGTCTTGAATTTACATAGTTTTTATAACAAGTCTCTTTGATTAAAAGCACTATTAAGTATGGTTAAGAATGAATGGAACCAAATTTGAGCAATTCATCATTTTCAATTCCACAAGCCAATATTGGTAAGTATAGAATAGCTCTGGCTGTCCTTCACTGAAATATGGGTAATTTTTCAAAGCGTAATGCCTGTCCAACCTGGAAAACAGCCACAGCATATCTTATAAAAATTCCATTCGCCAGCATTGTCGCAGCTATGATGCTCAATAAGACTCTGCAGAGGTTGTTGACTCGTCTCTGTAGAGTTTACAGTTTTTCCAGACTGTAAGTGAAAAGTTTACTATGGCTCCCTCTAAATGACCTTGTACTTCCATTCTTTTCACTAATAGTGACTAGATTTTCTTTTTCCAGGGAGGTATTCCTAAACTCAGACACAAAATGGAACTGTGCGCTTTAGGGACGAGTATCTGAATACTCAGGTGTGTGGTCTGCAAACGCAGAGGAGACAAATCACTGTTCTTTCATGCTCACTGTTTTGTCTAACGTGCCCAAGCCATGTTCACCCGTTTCCATCCCGTGCTTGTGGGTATTCTCTGAATGGTGTTAGGATTCAAACTTAAAGGATTTCTAAGAGATGGACAGACAGAGAGAGAATTGTGTCTGTGGTGGGTTGACCCCAGCTGGCAGGTAAGCCCCCACCCAGTCACTCGCTCACTTCCCCCAGTGGGATGGGGGAGACAATCAGAAGGGCAAAAGTGAGGAAAAAACACCTTGAAGGTCAAGATAAAGACAGTTTAATAAGTGAAGGGGGAAAAAAAAAAGAAAAACCCCCTAGAGATACAAAAGCAATCACTCACCACCAGCAGACAAATGCCCAGTCACCAAGAAACAGCTATTTTGGAAAAAACTCACCCCTGTTTTGCTGCTGAGCATGATGTTATAAGGTCTAGAACATCCCTTGGTCAGTTGGGGCCAGCTGTCACAGCTGTGTCCCCTCCCAACCTCTTGTTCGCCCCCAGCCTGCTCGCTGGGATGGCAGCGTGAGAAGCAGAGGTGGCCTTGGCGCTGTGTAAACACTGTTCAGCAATAGCTAAAACACTGTTTTGGTCAACCATGTAAAACACAGCACCGAACAGGCTGCTGTGAAGAAAATTACCTCCCTCCCAGCCAAGCCCAGTACAGTGCTTTTCAAGAAATGGGTGTATGTACTCTTTGCTGAACAACCCCTAGGGCAGAAAGTATTTCAGTCCACCATCGATTGCGTGGAGCTTGTTGGGCTTAATACGCTGAGGGTATTTCCCTGGCCAGAACCAAGTATCTTTTGGTGATACTCTGCTTCAGCACAGTCTTAACATTTCAGATAGTGGAAGTAATCATTCAGACACATAAAAGAAGATTCTTTAGTATTACAGAACAGAAAACAAATTGGGCACAAAGGTCGTTAAAGCACTCTGCAAAATAGAGCTGAAAAATATGATAAGTACTGCTCCCTGTCCTGTCAATCTGTCATCTGTCTGTTCGCTGAAGAACTGCAGCATAGTGGAATCATAGTCATTTGCATGTGCGACTTGGCTAAGAATAGCTCCTTCTTCCAAGAAAGTAGATGTGCAGGCTATCTTGTTTACTCTTAAACAAAACAAAGCCAGTGAACGGTTCACTGGCCCTGAAGCCAAGTGGCAATGGACTACATCCACACCTGGCCCACATTCGCCTCTGGGTTCTACGTGGAGTTTGATTTTGAGTTGTCAGAAGCTGTGGCACCACACCTCAGAGAGGCGTTTTTGTAGAATGAGACAGAATGTGTCTCTTCTTGCCTCTCTGAGCGTGACGTGAGGGCAGGTAAGAGCATCTGGGTGTACAAAACCTGCTGGACAGAGCTGTGGGATAGTGAAGGTCCACAGGAGGTAAGCCTAGTGCAGCGTTGTTCACACAACGTGTTGGAAATGGTCTCTGGCACGTGCTTTTCCCTGGACTGTTCCTGGGCATCGCCTCGGAGAGTGCTAGTTGGCACGGACCAAAATGGTGCCAGGAGCTAAGCCGTGTGAAGGATTAACGATACCTTACTCAATCCCATGCCCCAACCCAGATCAAACAAAGCCACAGTGTCTGAAAAAGACCTTTTGTGCC
Organism: Anarhynchus alexandrinus; assembly: GCA_008711295.1. Lineage (NCBI taxonomy): Eukaryota > Metazoa > Chordata > Aves > Charadriiformes > Charadriidae > Anarhynchus > Anarhynchus alexandrinus. Next base: position 3,017,433 of record VUYV01000081.1, read on the forward strand.
ACAGCACACAAACAAAGAAGGCCACGGTCTTACGGATGTAGGCGTCTGTTGCTATCAAAGATACAGCTTCCTTGGACCGCTACGGTTGCATGGCTAACCAGCCATTGGCGAGCAACTGTTTTGTTGCTAGTGATGATGGGTTACACTGTTGTTGCCAACTGGCAACTCTTATTTTAAGAATGTACCTGAAATTAAGTATAGTTTCCGGGTAAAGTAGATTTCCAACTGTAGCATAAGAACTCAGATGCATATAGTTTATTTGTGCTCAAAGCCCAAGAGGCACGTTAACCAAGGAAAGTACTATATCGTGGATTTGGGAAACCACGTGAACATCACTGCAAAGCAGTGGCAAGTTGCAGCAGAGGATTCTCAGAATATCCAGCATTCATATTCTTTGACTTTGGCAATGATGAAGTAATTGTGAGGATGCTTTTGACTGCCTTTGTTTTGGGACTTTCTGTCTTTTCTTTCCCAACTGAGGAAAAATCCTGCGTACAAACCACGTGACTGCAAAGAAATCCAAATATGCTTTCAGCATTTGGTGCTGGAACACCCGTTTGAGAGGCTGAAGGAAAAGTGGCGCTTGATTCAGAAGCACAATATGCGAACATTACAAACATTGCCCAGAACCGCAAGTGCACACCAGGATACCATCTCTACCGAACTGAAGAGAAGTCTTCTGCATGCTGAAGATTGCTGATGTTGAAGGACTCTTTCCCTCTCCCAAGCAATATGGAGCTAGGGTCAAGGAAAATTAAGATGCTGTACAAATTAACATCGATGCCATATGCCATATGTGTAATGAGTAATTGATTGCTAATGCTTGTACTGTTTTATGGATTGGGAAATACCTTGGGCTGCCTTCTAATGGTATGTTACAGGGTATGGAAATGCCTGTTGCGCTTAGTTTTTTTAGGCTCCTGGTGTGAATGGTCTGCCAGTCTGCAAGGGTTGCAGTATGCCAAATTAATTTTATAGATGGTGTTGGTAAAGGTCAATTCATTTAGCAGATAAAATATCAGTTAATTGTATCTCTGTGCTTGCTCATTAGGGACATGGGGTGCCATTTAATTGGTTCATGTAAATTGCTTGAGCTTTTGTGTGTGTCTGTGCACATTTTAATGAAAACTTTTTGCAGATCAGCGGCGTCCTCTTTCTTGCACTTGTAGCACTGAGAATGTGTGCTCGAACATGGTAACTTAGAAAAATACTGACAGCAAGTAAATGTACTTCAATCACTAAATAAGGTTCAAGTTGTAATACAAAAATGGCTGGAAGGCCTCTTTGGTTGGAAGAGAGAAGGATTTCCTGGGAGATCGGTACTGAATTCAGTAGAAAGGGAAATTTTGTGGTTTGCCAGGTATGTCTGGCTTAATTATTCTACATCTCTTTGCCAACACGGGATTTTCAGTGTCGCCCACCCCAAGGGGGTCACTCCCCACATAAAAAGAAAGTGGAAGAAACACAATCCAAGCACTAAATGTAGTATTGCTTCATAAACGTAAGAACCTTAATGCATCATAGGCCGGTTTGGAGTTGTTGCCCAAGATCAGATGCTGGGAGCGCTGTCAATCCCATCTTCAAATTACACAAATAGGAGGCTTTGCTGGTCTGCTGGTTAGTGTCTTTTGTCTTTCGTGATTGTTTATTTGGCAGTGCTACCCAAAGCTATAAATGCCCAGCTTAGTGAGATTGCATTATGAAGATTAATTGTTCCATTACTGAAGCCAAAATGATGGTGCTTGGCCTATTCTCTTCATCTGTTCACCTAAATATAAGTATCCCTCTCTGTGCAATTATCTGCACAGGAACACATCCTTCGCTTCCTATAACAGGTGTTAGCTGGCCACGAGGAATCAGCAGGTCTCTGCTGGTACCGTGTAGGAAAAATGAGGGCTTTGGTGCCTTCATTTTAGGTTTTCTAAAATGCCATCCATCTTCCAGAAAGTAGATGGGCAGAATGGTCAGAAGACACAGAATCAAGGAGCTGTGGGATAACAGGGGCTGGGGCAGGGGTCAGCTGTGCTCGAGGCTGTCACTTGCAGCTTCATGACAATCTGCTTGCAAGTTGAAGGCGTAGAGAGGCCAGAAGTGAGAGACTGGTATGTACTTGAGGCCTGAGGAAGAAGCCTCAGGACGAAGCCTGCAGCATCATTGCTGCATTATTGGCATACTTTAGGTGGAATCCAGGCTGTTCCTGGGAGAACAGGCTTTGAGGAAGAAAATAACCTCATAAAACCTTACAGATAAATGCTGTAGAAAAGTAACGATAGCAGCACCCAGGTCTTTGGTCACCTTAATTTGGTGGGGGTGAAGAGATGCATGCTGTGAAAGACTATGTATTTTGAATAGAGGAACAGTAACCCATACGATATTGTAAATATTTATTGCTCTCTTTGTGGTAAATAATTTGAATTCCCTTCTGATTTGGCGAACGTTATTTGATCTTCTGCATGTACTTCTGTAAAGTACTGTTGGAATCAAGTTCACTGTAGTTAAGATAAGGGCATCTCTCCATCCTACGCCCCATTCTGCTCTCAGTAGTCAACTATATTCATGAAGAGCCTCAATGGAGACAAGGTACTTTGGAGCGAAGGAGACCCCTAATTTGTGTTTGTGAGAGTAACTTGACCGTTCAGAGCCAAAGCAAGGTAAAACTTCACTAGAGTTGCACCACTATAAAACTACTGTGAGCAAGAGCAGGGTCAGGAAAGGTATTGCTCTGTATCTCATGCTGTTGAGAGGGCCTCAAATCAGCGTTGCTCCTCAGTTGCACTGCCCCCATATTTAGCATGGCACTGCAACTGTTTTAATACCCCACAGACAGAAAGGGGATGACTAATTCAAGAACCTTCTTTTATTAATGACCTAGATATTTAATCAGCACCTGTCTGCTTCATCCACCTTTCAGCTATTTAAAGATATTCTGCTTGCTTATCTTTGAAGTTCCTTGTTTACTCCTTGTCGAATGTGTGACGAGTTTTGACATACTGTGCTAGTTTAATTTTGTTTTTCAAGACTGTGGTATGAGAACAGATCTTAAAGCTGGGTTTCACTGTATTTTTATATTCTCACAGCTGAGAGATAATCAGCTAGATTCTTCCAGAAGCTCTGGAGGTTGTAGTACTGTCAGTAGCAAAAAGATGGAGCACTGCTGTGTCCCGGAGTGCTGCTGTGTCCCAGAGCATGCAGAGTCCATACATGGGCTACGCCATGACCGTCTATAAATCGGTGCTGCATGAGGCAGCACGATAATCCCTCCAACTCGCTCTCCTGATGTGAGTTGCCTTGTTAGGAACTTGAAACACAGCCATGATACCACCAAATAGCACTGCATGCATGCCAAGACATCTTAATAAAGTTTACGTTAAGCTAGTCACCAGCTAGTCTGCATTTATTTGGCGAGGAGTCATGAATTATTGCTGCTATGAAGCATGAATATTTTATGGGTAGTGATATTTGTTAATAAATGAGTGTTTTGAAGATTTGGGCTAGCAAGGGGAGAGTTAATACCAGGCTCTGTAGTGCTGAAACACAAATCAGGTATTCCTTGACGTAAATAGATAGGATAACGCTGACTTTCCCTGGTGGAATGAATCTTACTGACAGTACAATTCTTCTGCTGGTACTCATTATGCTCTGGGACAAAAATGTAACTGTTTTGTTTTTTAAAAAACTTGCTGCCTGAAAACCGGGTATTTTGCTCGTTATAACAAATGACCAGTTATGGAGATGAGTGACAGATTTAATAGTGCTGAAGTATGTTAATTAGACTTATATCAGCAGTACCCTTATAACAGGAGTGCAACATTTGTTTGTTTCTTTCTTACATGGCAGTGGAATATGCTTGAACACAGAAATACTTTTCAATTTTAGAACAATGCATTCAAGCATTAACCTTCAGGGTGTCGGTCATTATCTGTGACTAATGACCAACTGGTAATAAACAGCTCAAAGCAAAGATAAAATTAATGTTGTAGCCAAACATCAGCAGATGAAATTCGGCTGAGCAGCTGTGTTTCTGAATCAACTGTCACCTAAAATGTCGCATAATCCATGTCATATTATGAAGTGGATGTTTTGCTCAAAAAAGGATCGACTGCTAAGTATGCTATATTGTTAAACTGGAACTGGGCTTCACCTGTGAGGACTTTTTTCTTACGCTGACAAGTAGGTGGCTTGCTGGGGAACCTGTGCTGAAGTGTTTTCTTTCTTCTGTGGATGACAGTTCAGACACTGGAAAGATGATAGAAAGAAACCTAGGACGCAAAGCCCTCATTGTTTGTAAGACAGTTTAAATGGGATAAGCGTGTTGGTACAGAATACTGCCATGGTTTTTTTCTAAGAAAACAGGGAGTGGGAAAGTAAATTTCACATGATTTCACTGTTATAGTTTCCCCAAGACTCGGGAGAAGGAAGCCGATGCAACTGAAGAACATGCAAGATTTCTGAAATGCGGCATTTGACGCTATTGCACTTTCTTCCTTCTCTAAACTTCAACTAATATATTCGAGTTCATTTTTGTGGGCACAAAACACAGAAGGTCATTTTCTTAGGTACAGAAGGAGAGCTGCCAATACTTTGGGTGATGTGACTAATACTAAGATTTTAGAAGATTTTAGAAAATCTTCTTCAAAATCTAAGAAATGTAAATTTGTTTCCCGAGCTCCTAACTTCTATGACTGCCACATGAAGGAACACGTGTAATAAATCACACACATGCAGGCTCACATGACGGGAAAGCTACTGAGCTGCGCTACTGCCTAGAAATGAGTTCGCAGCACCTTCGTATAAGCTACTGCCCAAGCCACGCAGTGCTTGTGTGTGTTATTCATACTGAAGAGTATGAGAAAAGGTGTTACACGGAGTAAGTTTGGCGTTCAGAACAAGCAGCCTTTTGCCTTCCAGTTTGACCCTTCTTGGAGGTTTTTGGGTTAAAGTCTCAGAATTATTTCCAGAAGCACAGAGATGGCAAACATTTTCCTCGTAATAAAATAGGTGTGGTCCGTGCCCATAACATCATTCCATGGGTTGCAAATTAAATAAGGCATGTTGTCAACAAAGCCTGCATTGTAGTATGACAGACAGTGTGAAAGATACTGCTGTGGCTGTGTTACCTAAAGCAAGAATGTCTATACTGGTGAAGTGCTTCCTCACGGGCAGTTAAACTCTGTATGCTACTATTGCACAAAGTTAATTTGTATGGCTTGAACTACCAATCAATAATTTTTCCATTAACTTTGCAGTAATGAAAGGTACTGGAGTGAAGCTATTGATATATTCGATAGCTAATTCCCAAATAATAGTTTTGGAAAGGATTTCGGCTGACATTATTTATCATCTGTGAGAAAGGTTTAAGTTTCCAATATTTTAAGTTGCCTATAGAAGTTACAAAACAAAACAAATCCCTTTACCTTTAGTGCATATTCAGCCATAGTAGTTTCTGTACTGGAGCCGAGTCTTTTCTTCAATATGCTTCTCATCTGCCTGGCTGTTCTCTTTATCCTTTCTGATTTGTCTTTACTGGTGAAGAGCCACGAGGATGATGCGAGGGCTGGAGCACCTCTCCTATGAGGAGAGGCTGAAAGAGTTGGGGCTGTTCAGCCTGGAGAAGAGAAGGCTCCGGGGAAACCTTATAGCAGCCTTCCAGTATCTCTGAAGGGGGCCTACAGGAGAGCGGGGGAAGGACTTTTTACTGGGGCATGGAGTGACAGGACGAGGGGGAATGGCTTCAAACTGGAAGAGGGCAGGTTTAGATTGAACATGAGGAAGAAGTTTTTCCCTTTGAGGGTGGTGAGGCACTGTCCCAGGTTGCCCAGAGAGGTTGTTGAGGCCCCATCCCTGGAGGTGTTCAAGGCCAGGCTGGCCGTGGCCTTGGGCAGCCTGGTCTGGTGGGAGGTGTCCCTGCCTATGGCAGGGGGGTTGGAACTCGATGATCTTCAAGGTCCTTTCCAACCTAAACCATTCTATGATTCTATGATTCTATGAAGGTGGTAAACCTGATTATGTGTGGACCAGAGTAAAAATACCTATTATCTACAAGTAATCCAAACAAAATCGTAAGGTTGGCAATTCTCAGATTCCTGAAAAGCGATCAGATGAATGTCTCTTAGAAGAGATCTAAGACCTGATCCTGGATTCATTGTCCAAATCTTCCACTGACTTCAGCGAGAGCTTGAGGACTACGAGAAAAAAATGGATGAACAGTCCTAAAAAGGCAGATTATCTCCATGTTGTCAGAGTTCCTAGCGGTTCATTCATGAACAACTTTCCTCTTCTTTCTGGCTGCTAGTTCTGGTCCACCAAACAGAATAAGAAGTCTCACTTATCCAAGACATACAAGTTTTTCATCCCATGTAGAAGCAGCCTGGAAAACACAAGCCAACAAATCTTAACCCTTTCCCATGCTCAGGTACAGATGACAAGCAAGACTCATATTTGCTTTCTGTTCCACAGGATAAAAGGTAAACTCTCCACTGATCCAAAAAAGGGATATTGACACATCCCTCTGTTTACCCCCACCTGCACCATGTGGTCACATCTATCTTTTTTGACTTTTCTCCTGAGTATATCAACTGAGAGAATCACTCTCAGAAGTACACAGCCCACCTTAAAAAATCTCTGGGGAAAAGACACTACCAATGGCGGCTGTCTCTACAGCTTTTCTCTGCTTCAAGAACTGGGACAGTCCTTTAATTCCTACCCAAAGGTCACGGCAGAACTGTTAGCTCATTCCTGAATGTTAAAAATTCAAGACTTTCCTAGACTTGGTAAAATCTAATCATATTTCAGAATTGGGCTTGAACCCGAAGAGAAGGATGGATCCAATTGCAAAGATGCACCACTAATTTTCAAATCGCACCAATTGTAAAGGTCTTTTACCAAAATCAATTTCTGTAATGTGAAAGAAAAAGCCCAGTTGTTGAATTAATAGCCTTTTCCCTGGGTTTTAACTGAATCTGAATTTCCATTTCATGTATGCTATAATAAATGGCCAGTCCCACATCTCGGGACAAAAATACTTAATGCATAACAATGCGTAATACATAAAAGAAAAAAAATAAAGGGAGGGAATAGAAAGCCACTTACTTCATCGAAGTTAAGGGTGGGTTTTACTGCACAGTAGAATTCAAAAGGAACCTGATTTGCTGATTCTCCCGTGGATTTCCTGCTTCATTAAAGAACAGCCTTACCAAGACTGAAAATTATTACTATACTTTAGTAAGCTTCCAAACTTGCCTGGCTTTTTCCAGTGAGTTGAGATTAGTTAAAGTAGATTGAACACTTATGCAATTAATAAAAGAAATGCAGCAACTTCTCCACAGATAGACTTCAGCCCTCTGTTTTTACTATTCATTAGCCCTCTGCCTTATTTTGAGAATCCAGAACTTGAAATTACTTCTGATCATGAAAGCTCCCAGCAGTCCCAAACCCCAAACCCAAGCATTTTCTCAGTATACGAATACCAGTCTCATGGTAAACCACAGCAGAAAACAGGTAAAGAGAAAGATTACCGTGAGCAAAAGAAAGCATGCAAGGCAATCTCTGCGTGTATCTTCCTCAAGAAGGCATGAAATGGTTGGAAGAGGCGACTGCTCTGGAAATGGTTGGAAAACAAGGTGCTTCTCACAAATGAGAGAAGAAATCCCTGAAATGTCCTGCTGGTCACAGTGCGTTGCAGAAATTCATGTTCAGGTTACCCATTCCACTAAGCTGCAGTGAGCTTCTCAAAGTTGGCAAAAGCTGGCAACTTCATAAAGAATGGGGGTGGGGGGTGGGGGAAAAGGGCTGTAGTTAAGGATATGGGGCACTTATTTGTGGCGTAAAATAAAGACAACACACCATACAGTGTTCTGGGCTCAAATTCGTTGCCCTTTTTCACATTTCAGGAACAGATATCTAAAATAACATCTGAAAGCACCTTATTGAGATGCTGGAGGAAGCCTACACCTCTCTATCTGCAAACTAATATAAAAATCCTTGTTATCTGTCCTCCACAGGCGACTTATTTTAGTCCCTTACAAGCCAGAGTTCCTCAGGTCCTTTGCACGTTCTTTTAAATATGAGGTCCTAGATAACAAAAGCTGCTTCAAGGAGGCACTGATGTGTACAGTCTGACCTGACCTTCATTTGCTTCAAGTACAAAACAGACCGGTAGGTACAGATGGTCGTCAGACAGACGTCTTGATTTTTTTTCTCTCCCGTCCCTATCTTGGATACCAGTACCTGAACACCAAGTGTCTGTAGCTAATCTGACTGTGTTCTACACAGAGCAACAGTCTCAGAAAAGGCATCCACACAACCGCATTCCTATATACCATACCGGGACTTGTACACACCGGCGTGTGTACACACACACACACGCATGCACGCACACACAGAGCAATTACACACATAATTACGAGCTGGTTCCCATCTATAACTTGCTGTTTGTCCATGCAGTTGCTGTAACCGTGAGCAACACCACAGCCATGGTTCTGAAACTTTAGACCAATGTGCCATCTAGTGACAACGCAGATGATCCTGAAAACCAACCTCAGATTCTTGCTACCATTTTACCTGAAACAGAAGTCACTGACTCTTGCCACGTGAGCCCACTTCAGTTTGGAAGAGATTTGTGTTTTCAAGTTTTTGCTTTGTGCTGCAGGAGAAGCTTTGGACTCCATAATCACGAGTTTCGATTAAAATGTGTGTTTGTTTTGAAACAATGCTTAGCCTGCGGTGGACAACTGTGTAGCTGCTTTTGCCAGGATCTCAAGTTATGTTTGAGGTTTGTTTGAGGTTGTTGAGGCCCCATCCCTGGAGGTGTTCAAGGCCAGGCTGGCCGTGGCCTTGGGCAGCCTGGTCTGGTGGGAGGTGTCCCTGCCTATGGCAGGGGTGTTGGAACTCGATGATCTTCAAGGTCCTTTCCAACCTAAAACGCTCTATGATTCTATGATTCTTTCTATCTCTGCCCACAGCGGTTCGTGAAAGGAGCTGAGCGGGGCAGGCAGCGAAGGGCTCGTGTGCTGGCTGTGGGGAAGAAGCATCTCCAGCCCCACACCATCCCGTACCCTCCGCTTTTACTTCCCTTCTCGTACAGCTCCACTCTCCTCCTCCTGTACCTGCTACACAGAGGAGTGGCAGCGCAGGAGGAGCTTTCTACGTTGTATATGGCAGCACTTCTTCAGTCCCCTGCCTACTGCCATACAGCAGCTACAAACCCAAACGGTGTTTCTGTCCCTTTCCCCCGTGGCTGCTGCAGGTGGGACATCAGCAGTGGCTGAAGGAGAAAACACCTCGGTTTTGCTGCACACTGCTACACAAACAGCACAGTCAACAGCTTTTCAATCCAAGACCCGTTTTTTTAAGAATTGTGGTGTCTATTTGAGTCAAGCAAGGCAATTTTATGGTTTCTAAAAGCCCAGAACAACCCAGCTACCAATCGCAAAGCTGGGCTGAGTCGCTCACTGTATCAGGTTTGATATTTATAAATAATTCCATATAGGACAAAGCACAGTTCAGCCATCTGCCGCACAGCTGGATGGCTTGTGTCACACCCGGGCTGACTGGAAGGTTGACAGATGTAGCTTTCCTGAAAGAAAGAGAAAAAGAGAGACAGGGAGAAGGCAACTAGTATTAGTGCAGAGGCAAAAAAATCTCCACAGTCTTTTCTAGTTTATGTTTGCTCTTCTATTTCCCTCAGCAACGTGTTATTTCAGCACCTCCCAGGCACTCATTCCGCCGCGTAGCTGGTGTGTCTAATGTGGATAAGACTTGTGTGCTGGCTTTTTGGAGCTCTTTGGTGAGAAACAAGAGCCTGTGCCAGTGAGATGCACACAGCGGAGGGGACAGGGACCTGCCAGCTACCCCCACGGTCTGCTGACTCCCTCATTTTACTTACAATGAACATTCGAGTTCTGGATATGGTTGCGTTGCAAAGAAAGTAAGCGTAGAAACACTTCCACCACTGTACATATATTAAAGAATCTGGTCTGATCTGTTTATTCTTTCCCAAGACAGCAGCACCTTAGTTTGCCACCTGGTGATGTGCAAAAGGTGAGCAGAAAGGTCACTTGGGTGGAGTTGAGGCAGAAAAGTTTGTAGAAGGGATAGTTGCTGAACAGCAGCAGTAGTGGCATCCGCTCTTGTTTTTTCTAAAGCTTCCCCTCTTGCTGGGCTGGGAGTGATGGAGAAGCAGGAGACAGCCAAGCGGCTGTGCCAGGAGTCACGACAGCAATTGTCTCAAAGTCTGTACATGGTAAATAGCCAGGATAACCTTATAAATGTTTAGAAAAAGCTCAGTATGGATGTGGGCTGACACGGATAGCGTTTGGAGTTGATAGAGTGCAGTGCAGGCACTCAGTCTACCATAAACAACCCGATTTTCAGCAGTTCTCATTACCCACGTGCCTTGTAATGGAGTGTCAGTGAAGGGTAAACAGCTGAAACGTGGCAGTGCGAACCCTTGGTTTAAGTACTGGAAGGTAAATCAATGTAATACAAATCTTTCTAATCACTTTGTACCTCAGCTTTGTGCCTCGGTGTAGTCTCCAGAGATGAGCAGGAGTTAAAGGGAAACAAAAAAATGAAGAAAGGCAACTGAAAACCTGCAAGTCCTTTGGATCTGAAAAATCTAAAATGATGATTTCATACCATATCTGAAATCATGATTTCACATGTTTTCTCTTAACACCTATGCCGTATTCCAAATGTCTACAGAACAAAAATCTAAAGCTTTAAATCGCCAACTCAGAAGTGTGGTGAACTCGTTTCATCTCCAGATGCCAGTCACATGTGAAATGAGTTTGATGCGTTCAGTTTCTTTTCACAGCTCGCAGAAGTCTCGGTTCCTTCCTTAGCACCAGGAATATATATGTATTTATGGTTTGCAGTTCTAGCTCACGCTACAAATTATCATCAAAGTTCATTGGCGAAGCTGCAGGGAGTTGCTTGCAAGAAGTTGCTTGCAAAACGTTACCTAGGTTTTTTAAGTGTTTCACCACAAATCCCTCCTATTAATGAAAAAATTTCATCAAGATGAGGCAAATGGCCATATATAATACAAAAAAAAGAAACAGGATGAAAGATGAGAGAGGTTTCCCATTCCTCAAGAGATAGATTGATTCTTATTTGCACAAATCTGAAGAAATGGGCAGAAATTCAGTGTATATGGGAAGTAGGACTGAATACAAAGCAAAGTGAATAAATGGTTTTTGTCAGTTTACCTTGCATGCCCAAAGGAATTACCATAGCTAAAAACTGCAGCCACAGACACCAGTTATTTTTTATGTTAGCCATTTACATGGCCTGACCATTAATTATCTTTCTCTGAATTGCTATATTTGGTTGTGCAGTTGAGACAGGAGCGCTGAAATTTAGCAGGAGCTATTGCATATTGCGCTGCGAATCGGGAGGTGGTTTTAATGCCATTTGAAAAAAGCCATATTGTAGTCTGAACTTTAATTTGATATCATTAACTGTACTCCATGACTAATCCTGAAATCCTCAGGGCTGTTTCTCATGGCCTCAAGCTTAATTCCCTAATGATCGGCTATCGCGTTACCCTCTCTGTCTGCCATTTCTCAAACACGGATGGGAAACGTAAACGTTACAAAGGCAGATTTAATCCTTCTGGCGTACGATGGAAAATGGCTGTGGAGTCATAACCAAAAAAAAAACAACCCACAGCTTTCTTACAAACCACTTTATCAGATTCTTTTCTCCAAGCTGAGTAAAGTGTCACGAGATAGATGAGACGAAGAATAATGTACCTTGTAGATGACGAGAACGCAACACCCCAAATCAGAGAGGGAACTTACTTGTGTCACATTGTTCTGAAGCGTGATGGTGACTAGCAGGAATCCAAGGGCACTCATACCAAGACTGTAACCTTTATTATCAAACAGGAGATAGCTGTAGCTGTCTTGCTTTCGTTTCTCTGACTGCAAAGGAGTCCCTTCTAGGTGAAGGAAAGCCAGACCAGGAGACTGAGTCTCATCTTCTCATATAAATCAATATCCCATATTCTCAGACCATCAGGACCAGGCACTCCTGCTGAACAAGCCACAACATATCACCACAACAACATATCGAGCACCGTTCTAGGTGTGCCTAAATGTGAAAGAAATACCAGGGCTTAGGGTTCAATCGGGTCCAAAAAGAAAAGGGTGAAGGCAGAACAAGAAAAACAGCAGTTCAAGCTGGTGCTTCATTCAGTCTCAAGGTTGGAGGTGTGGCTTGGTTTACACTTTTTACCTTTTCATTTCATGGAGAGTAGCTGTCCTGACTGCCCGCAGCAAACTTCTTTCAAGACCTTCCGGTTCAAAGTCCTCCCTTCCGAAGCGCGCAGAAGCACGGCAACCCGCAGTTGCCCGGAGTTTTGGCTACGTGACCTGGCTGGGGGTGGCCAGCCTTCCTCCTGGCCAAGGCGAAGCCTGGCCTTGCTATTCTTCCCTGAGCGAGCCGGGCTTGTTTTAGTCCTTTCCAGGGGGTCGTTTACAGGAGATGGCTCTCCAGAGCTGCACTCAAATCAAGAAGAGTTGTTGTTGTTGTTCGGCCCTTGTAAGCATCCGCCCGTAGCAATAATAATGGCACTATTTAAGTACTTAATGAGAATCTCTTCATGCGTTCCGCTGCTGAGATTGCGTAGCGCAAATTGCTTATTTATAGCAGTTTATTAAAGCTACCTCAAGCTAATTTAAATTAATTCTGCTTGGTCATTTCTTATCTAATAGCTGTTGTTCATCACTGCTCAGGTAACTCACGCTCCTGGAAACAGTCAAATGCAGTAGCCTATCCGTCTCATTTACATAATTTTTGAAAGCTCAGTTATAGGTCATCGATTCACCTTTTGCTGTAAATAATAATACATGTTGCTGGGAGCATGACAAATCTGGAAACCAAGATAAGTACCAAATGGCATTTTGCAGCAAAGGGTTCGCTTCTCAACATGAACCCTTAATTACATTGCTCAGCACAGCCGACATGTATTAATTCTTAGTGATGTTCCCCTGGCAAAAAATTATAGAGAATTAGGGAGTAAGTACAGGCACAAAAATATCAAGCTGAAGTAGTGCTTTTGCTTCTTGTGTGGTGTCAGTGGGATGGAGTCTCTGTGTAATGGACAGAGGAACTGGTTTGAACTTGCGGGAGAAGCAGTTATCCTGATGAGCTCTGTCATGGGCATTCTTAGAAGTGACCGACTAGAGAAGCTGCCAGCAACCGGAGAGGCAGGGAGAAATAGGGATGGTAAATTGCAAGAAAACACAGAGCCTGAGCTGCTGGCAAATGTGTCACATCTAGAAACAACCTCAAACAAGTGAAATATGTCAAAGAAGAGAGGCTTCTATTTACCCACCTATGTTTTCTTTCTGTCGCTTTATCCCATTTCCATTACTGTTGCGGTCAACTCCATATGAAGATTTGTTTCACATACCAGATAACAAAGTCAGGAAAGCCTTGAATGCTCACGATTGATCTCAGACTCACAACAAAACCATGAAAATTCAGAATTTTTTGGTCATGTTGAATGATAGCAGATGCAGGAGGGGGTGTCCAATGGACCTGGCATCCTCCTTGCTCAAACAGCCTTTCCTGACCTTCTTCAGGAGAAGGTGGCATGTCCTAGAGGCTGCCGGCCTCCCTAGGACCGACTCCTTCACAGCTTCTGTTCTGTTTCTATATGAGTGAAATTAAGACCAGTGGGTTCTTCTGCTTCTTCAGGTGTCACTGTCATCTTGTAGATTTAGTCAAGGAGCAAAAAGCTCATGAATCCATTCAATTTTATTTATCAGTGTAGAGGCCAGCCTGGGAAACGTGCTCTCAGCTGTCAATACTTGACTCAGATTTGAAATGCAGTGAACTTACAGGATTCATCGTACAGGATACAGGAATTCTTGGCTTGTTAAACAATCCCAGAGGAGCCGCTTTTCTGACTCCACAGAAAGGTTTCAGTGACCACCATGCAGTTGGCAGACACATCCAGAATTTGAGGACGGCAGAATTAAGTTACATCCATCTCTGTCCTGCGGATAAGAATCGATTTATCTTGGCTTCTGCTTTTAGAAAGAGCTCTTTAAAAACCTAAATGGAAATATGTGATCCTGTTTTGCTCTTCGGAAAGCTGTTTGATAATAAAAGAAAAATAAGCAGCTGACTGATCTGTGTTATGCTGTGCTATGGTTTAAAACAACACAAAGAACACCAGCCAAGGAAAGTTCTCGTGAATCTTTTGAGACACGTTTTGCTTTTAGTCATAAGTTCCTCCCATTACAAAATACAAGAATTATTAATTATTGCAGACTTAGATAAAACTCTAATGTGTTGGGGAAGATACAGATTCAGTTATCAGTGAAAAAGGGGTCAAACTCCTTTACCTTGTGTGCGACAGAGACGATAGGTAGTTTTGCTGACGTACCGTGCAACGCAGCGCTGTATTGCGCGTTCACCCTGCGCCTACTGCGCTTCTTCACTAGAGAGCAGCTGCTCGATATTCCTTCCTGCTGAGTATCTGCCTCTTGAAAGTGTCCCCTCTACAGAGAAACTATTCGTGTCCGCATCCTAAATAGCGCGTGGCGCTCCACTTCCCCCACCCAGCACTTTGCTCTCTTTCTTTACTGCCTTTACGTGTGGCGTTCTATAGTCACTCTGTGCTCACTTCTTTGCGGCAAAGTGATCCAAAATTGTTACAGAGTTTTGAAAAAAAAAAGAGCGCAGAACACAGGAAGACTGTGAGGGTACCGAAAGCCCCATAAAGTGGTCTTCAAACAGCTCTTGAGATGGTGATGTTCCTCTGAATGCAGGGATATTCGGGACTGGAGTGTCGCGGTTAACTGGGTACGAGCAGTAATTTTTTTTGAATAATCCTATGATGGATAAGGACCAGAGGAATCAGTTTAATCCAGATGTGTGTAGGCCATGGAAAACTTTTTATTTGCTCTATTATAATGCTAATATTAGGGATTTGATAGATTATCAGCTTTATTTTGACTTGAATTCTCTGCAAAGCACATTAGGATCTTTTTTTTTTTTTCACCAAGCAGAACTTCCTTTGTTAAAACGAGGAAAAATAAATCGGAACAAGCAGCCCTGAGAGGAAGGGAAGAGAAACCGTAAAATACAAAAATCGCTCTTTCTCCCTTACTTACCAGGACTTAACAGTAATAAATCCCTATAATCCCATTTTCTGGTGGGAGAAGAAGAGGCTGCTGATTTCCGCTGCGTTGAGTCTTGCCGGTCAGGCCAAGGGCAGCCAAAGGCGAGGAGGTGCCGCGCAGCCATCCATCACGCAAAGCACTTTCTGGAAGCACATTGCTGCCGAGGTGGTCCCATTGGCCTTTCACTGCACTGCTTCGGCGGTGATGGCTCTTCAAAACCCTTCCTGGGTGTTGCTGTTTGCCTTCCTAAACTCAGCTGGAGAACGAGGAGGATACCACCTAGAGCTACAACGGGAGCTTTAGTCCCCCAGAGTGGTAGGGCTGGTGTGTCAAGGCACCGACTGATCAGGCAATCTCAAAAACCTGCATTTGTGACAGTTTCTATGGGGGTCTTTCTGCGTGGTAAATGTTGGAAACTGTTTGTTCATACATCAGTATCTGTCAGCAGGCAAAAAAAAAAAGTACTTAATAAAAAAAGTAATTAAAGGCCAAAGTAATTTTCTTTGTTATGCACATGTAGGTCATGTGCTGACACGGAGGGATAAAAATATTCCAGTTATTCAAGTTCCCGGTAAGTCAAAAATAAACATAGAAATTATAAGCTAGTAAATGTGTAAGTTTACCCAGAATGATTCACATTACAGCTCTGACATGAGAACTCCACAGAATCATAGAATCATAGAATGGTTTAGGTTGGAAAGGAGCTTGAAGATCACCGAGTTCCAACCCCCCTGCCATAGGCAGGGACACCTCCCACCAGACCAGGCTGCCCAAGGCCACGGCCAGCCTGGCCTTGAACACCTCCAGGGATGGGGCCTCAACAACCTCTCGGGGCAACCTGGGACAGTGCCTCACCACCCTCACAGTGAAAAACTTCTTCCTAATGTTCAATCTAAACCTGCCCTCTTCCAGTTTCAAGCCATTCCCCCTCAACTCCACTTCTTAAACTTCTTAAAAAAAAAAACTCCACTTCTTAAAAAAAATTTTTTGAGAAACTTTCAAATGGAGGATATAAAATTTGAGGAATAACATTATTTTTGCCTGGACCACATATAAAGGGGAATTTCCGTGCAGTGAATACTCAGGACAGCTTTCCATGTATTTTCCTCCAATTGCTTCCCATAATTAAATCCCGACCGGTTGTTAGCACTCTACCAGCTCTGTTCATAAGACTTCTGGCCCAGAGTTCAGGGTCCAGCTTTCTGATTTTTAGTATCTCAACTTCCCAGTCATTTTCCCTGTTTGACCCCAAGCAACAGCACCTTGGCTTCTCCATTTGTCAGCACGATTTGTACCTCTGGGCAAAAAACTACTGTCTTTGAGCCAATGTCCTGCTTTTCTCGATTCTGTGGATCCTGTTCACTTCTCAAACGCCTTTTATTTTTTAACATTCCAAATTTAGCAACAGCAGCTGACTGGTGCTGCTGTATCAGTGCAGCAATGGCCCTTTCCTCCTCTCTCTCGTGTTTTTTTGAACGAGTTCAAGGGATTTCACAAAGCCCGCGAGGCATTGTCTTTAGTTGTTTCAGGCAACCCCGTGTAAGAACCACTGCTTCCCAGATCTATCGTTTAACTGAACATCCACTCTCATTTTCGCATTACCAAAAGTATCACTTATTCTACGAAACAGATGTCAGCGTTTAATCAAGCTTTCAAAATTGTGCAAAATGTCGTGAACAAGATCAGCACTCTCTTTTTCTCCTGTAAATTAGACACAGAGGAAGTCTCGCGTTCCAGAGCCCGTGCTGGCATCTCCCTCTTCTTCTACGTCTGCTGGAAGGGCTGGAAGGTTGTCCCCGTCCCACCAGCGACACAGCCCGCAGCCGCTCTGGTTGCCTCCGCTGTCCCCATGCCCAAGGTCTGCTGGACTGCAGAAACTGCTCCACCAACTGCTAGCTCCTGCAGTCCTCGCTGTTCCTGAGTTAGAAAACTCGTAAGTTAGAAACGTCCAGCGTGCTCTCATACCCGAGTTCTTCTGGGTGAGGAGAGAGCCTCCCCTGATTGCCTGATTTTCCATCCAGGCTATCAACTTCCACAGAAATCTCTGATGCTTTGAATTTCTTTGCGGCATGACCTATTAGTTGTTGAGATGCAGACTGGGAAAGCTGTAAGTGGGTTTGCAGGTTTACCTGAAAAATTTGATAGATGTTGGTCCCACCAAAGCTTTATTTTCCTCAGTGGGAAGTTACTCCCCCCGCAACCCCTTTATTTACCCGAGGAATTTCTAGTCCTGATGGTAATGCACTTGGAAAGCTTTGATTCCCGTGAGACCATGCATTATTTGTTGTAGGTTGGTTCAGCAGGAGTACGGGGCCACAATTTCTTCCCTTAGAAGCTATGGTGCTACAAATAGCAGCACTGCTTTGTCTTTATTATCCACCCGTCAGACTTCAGGTTTCTATCAGAGAGAAAATCAGTGAGACAAATCTAGTATTTTCCTTGGTGAAATTGCCTTACAGGAGAGAAACGGGAGAGCCAGAGCCAGGAGGGGCCCGGGAGAACCTGACTGTCTGAAAATGATGACTGTCTCTCCTGCCTCTGGTTTCTCCGTCGACAGCGATGCCAAAAAAACCTTGTAGAGAACATGGGATTGCACACTCAGCTCTGTCCTTCTGGACCCCAGATGAAAGCTCAATCCACAATCCTTTCTGGTTTGTCATTAACTTTGTGCAATTCAGTGGTAGCCACGATGAAGAAATTAGGAAATTTGATCATTTTTTCAAAGGAAGGCAGATTTAGTGGGTCATGTGGCCTTTCTCAGGATAACAACTTTCACATTTGAATTCTCAGTAAAATGGCAGCTTAACCAGAAAATTTTAGACGCTTCAGATGTTTTTTTTTCTTCTAGATGCAATCATGTGCTCAACAAGGTATATCACCGTATTTTTCTTTTTCCCTCAAAAGTTGACAGGCAGGTGAATGGCTTGAGGTCTTTTCCGAACTTTATATACCCTACATACCAATATTATTTTTTTTGGTATCACGATCCTGTGAACATTTAACATCCATGAACAAAACACACACAACCAGCAACTGAGGCTCTAGACCAGAGCATTTCTCCAAACCCTCCAGAAACACCTGGGGTCTTCAGCTGCGTACTGCCCTACGGGGAAACTGTTTTTGTGACTATGTGGAGGTACAAAATATCATCTTTCATATATTCCCAATCATTTTTGGACAATTGAACAAACTACAGTTGCTTAGACGCCTTTCACTCTGGGCTTCTGCATATGTTTAGAATTGGAATCCTTACATTAGAAAACTAAAATAAATGGTTACATCAGTGCTTCTGCAGCGCTGGAGAACTGGCAGCAAATCTAAAGCCCCAGGTATCGGTGGCTGAAAACTTCTATTGAGACGATCTCTGTTAGTCTGTTAAATCTGAAGATAAAAAAAAAAGTTGGACACTTTTAAATAGAATCATAAAACCGTAGAATTGTCTAGGGTGGAAGAGACCCTTGGGATCATCGAGTCCAACCATCCACCCTACTCTACAAAGTTCTCCCCTACACCGTATCCCCCAACACCACATCTAAACGGCTCTTCAACACATCCAGGGATGGTGAAATAAAGGGATGGTGATATAAATATATGCACATAAATCAGGATAATTTGCCTGGAGAATTTGAACACTTCAAGCACAGGCAGGCCATATGAATGCAAATAAAACTGATACACATCGCTGCATTCAGCATTGTCTAACGGACAGAAATAGGGATAAACCTGAAAAAGAAATTTTCAGGAGACCTGTGAAAATGTTGAGATATGCGCAGCGCTAAGGATTACGTGCGACGACAACACGTTTAACAGAAAGAAGAAACTACTCCAAAATGCCAAGTCAGCCTCCTCTTCCGACCGACTGCTGGGGAGGCTGCCGCGACCAGAGAGTTGACGCAGCTCGCTGGGAGAGATACCTGCGTCTCAGCAGCTCCAAATACGCCAGCAAGGAACACTCTTAGAAACCCAGACAGGGGAGAGAGAGGGAGAAGCGAACAAAATCGATCTGGCTGGAAAGACGCGGGTCATTGGCTCTGTCAAATCCACTCGGGAGTCAGGGATAATTTCGATATTAAAAAACGAGCACTGTCAGATCAAATGGTGCATTATCACTACCATCAGGCTGTAAGGCGTCCCTTACTGAGATTTCAGCCGTGGAAAAGCCTTGCCTCAGCACTTCCTAAACAGCAAATACAATAAGAGTTTCCTTAGCCTGTTTTCCCATCTGTAAGACCAGGGTGAAGCTATAACCTCATAGAAATCTCATAATGGGATAAATGTTTGCGGAGTGCTTGAAAGATAGCAGAAGGAAAGCGCCGCTGGAGGGTAAAATCTCGTAACGGTTTCTTTGGCCTCAATACTGCAGCGCAAGCCTACGAGCAATATTGACGTTTGTAAAATTATCCGGGCCGGTCCTCAGTGCTGCAGCCCGGGAGGCTCCAGAAAGTGGCAAGATTGGTTCATTGATCTGCAGTGATTCTCCAAAGCTCATTTAGCCTCAGGCTTTTCACTGTGTCTCCCTTCAGAAAAACCTTAATTAGAAATTTCCTTCAGCTGTGCTTTTTAATCATACCTATTGCTTTATGGATTTTTTTTTCCCCTACTATCTTGCGCTTTCCATTTTTTGGCTCACTGCATTTTAAGCAGTAAGACAAGATCCAGCATGTTTCCTCGTCTGGAGGAATCTAAATATCATAGAATCATCATAGAATCACAGATTGATTTAGGTTGGAAAGGACCTTGAAGACCATTGAGTTCCAACCCCCCTGCCATAGGCAGGGACACCTCCCACCAGACCAGGCTGCCCAAGGCCACGGCCAGCCTGGCCTTGAACACCGCCAGGGATGGGGCCTCAACAACCTCTCTGGGCAACCTGGGACAGTGCCTCACCACCCTCACAGTGAAAAACTTCTTCCTAATGTTCAATCTAAACCTGCCCTCTTCCAGTTTGAAGCCATTCCCCCTCGTCCTATCACTCCATGCCCCAGTAAAAAGTCCTTCCCCAGCTCTCCTGGAGCCCCTTTAGGGACTGGAAGGCCGCACTAAGATCTCCCCGGAGCCTTCTCTTCTCCAGGCTGAACAGCCCCAACTCCTTCAGCCTCTCCCCACAGGAGAGGTGCTCCAGCCCAATTAAAAGAATTAATCAATTAAAAGAAACCATTGATGTCAGCCAGGATGCATTTCTTCCTACTAATTTTAAAATCATTGCTTTTGCAATGTCAAGTTAAAGCTTATAATAAACTCATTTAAAAATGCTTTAAAAACTGCCTGTGCTGGGTGGGGACATTACAGCTTACCTGAATTTTACAAAACTGCATCCAAGCAAAACCCCAAATGTAGTGATCTGGTTTTACACCCAGGTAAGCAGGTACAGGAACAGTTACACAAACCTTCCCACTGGCTCCCCGGAGATCAGCTCTGCTTAACTTGCAGTCGGGCGCTGGAGCATTAGGGGGCAAATGCATGATTTTCTTCAACACTTTTCTCCCAGTTGCATAAAATCCACATATTTTCCAAATAAAATCACGTCATCGTTAAAAAGGAAAATATGGCTTTCTACGTTAATGTCACTTTGAACTTTGAAAAATGCTTAAATTGGCCAAAGTTAGAAATTTAGAAACTCAAGCAGCTGGGAAGCCTAAAAACACGTTCTCAACAACTCCGAGCGGCAAATGCCGCTTACGCCAAAGAGCAAACCCTCCTCGTGGAGACTGAAACGCAGCACCTCCTAACGCCAGGGTGCCGGCCGCTGCTGTCAGCACTCACACAAGCCACTATTTTCAGCCTCGTATTTGAACCTCTGCTGCCCTCGGAATAACAGCTTCAGTGAAGCCACAGACAAAGGCGTCGGAGAGGAGCTATCTTTGAGGAGGTTGTACATTTAGAAAAACGGCTCACGGAATCACCGAAGCAACATTTTTTACCTCAGATTTGCAATGGGAAGCTAAGTTAGGTGTTAAGAACGTCACATAAGTTGCATTAAAAAAAAAGGTTGATTTTTGTAAATGATCATTTTCTCAGCCATCCGTTACACCGACAGAAGCAACGACACGAGGAGTTTGGTTTGCATCCATCCTTGCCCGTTTGGAAACAAAGAAAGAATGAACAGGGTCGTGCGGCGAATTTCTGCTGGCGCTTGAGTTCCCAAGTGTGCAGGCACGAAGATTACAATATTATAGAGCTGCGTCTTTAGTCAGTTAAATAAATCTCGTCTGTGAAGTGCAAACATGACTTTAGGAAAACAGCATAAAATAAACGGCGCTGAAGGACATGAATTTGTTTGGGTTTTTTAATTCCACTGTACGGAAAGAGCCTCCTATTGTTTCAGAGAGTTTATTTGAGAAACTCCGGCTCTTCTGTGGAGGGAAAAATGATGCGATTACTCACACAGGTAATAACTCCAAAGTATTTCCAGCTGCCACCCTCTGCCAAGGAGCAGGGAGGCTGCGGTCTCTCTTGCACCTGAGGTACATCGTGGAGTAGTAAGTGTGTGATCCCTGCGCGGCTTCCGACGGCTCTGAAAGCACCGCTCTGGTGGCCAAATTCTTACGTGCCATCTGCACCTCCCGGCTCTCCTGTGCACTAAAACTGCCTCCTATTAGCTGCTCAGTAACGCGTACTGCCCTGGCCTGGGACTCGGTATTCCCTCCCCACCCCCTGTTCTGTTCATTAATGTGCCATTTGATTTCTTTCTAGACCTTTCACAAAAGTTTGCTGAGCCTTTTGCACTTCATTGGTTCTCCTAATCCAATAATGTCTGTTGAGAACACAGTATTTCGCCTGCTCGTTTATTAATCAGTTGTCACACTGGGAAATAGCATTTATGTAATTTTCTCCAATAACTTTACTAAAGCATTTAATTTCTTAATACTTTTACAAACTCCCGCGTTATCTGCAGTCATCTCTCTTATCTCTCACCAAAATCACTGATAACCTGAACCACAACTCACATCCCGTCAGTATTGCTTCCTCCATAAATTTTTCTTAACTTATAAATAACATTACCTTAGAGGGGATGCTGTGAACGAAAAGTAAAGTCACCCATTAATTTTTTAGAATTCTATATATAATCCTTATTCTTTGTGTCCTTCATACAGGTCCGTGTGTGCACAAATAGACGTATGGAAATTAGAAACCTCATGTTGTGTACTTTTAAAAATCCTTATTATTAATTCAGCTTTTTCTGTTAAGAAAGACCCCAGTTTGCTTGAAAGATAAGTCATGCTGCTGCGAAACTGTTATTTTTTTTTAATATAATACAAAGACCTCTGAGTCCTGATAGTGCTTTTAGCTACTCCATAGGAGCAGAAAGCCTTATAAATTATAAACATGTGTATTAATTTTTAAAATGGGTCTAAAACTGCTAGCCAGCCCTATGGAATTGATGGACTAGAGCAGCAGGTCTGAGCAAGGAGAGACATTAACTGGTAAGTGAAAATGTAGGGTTTCTGCCCGAAATGAACAGATCTCTGTCCCCTCACTCCACCCCTAAGGCCCCAGTGTTTGAATAATTTTTGCAAGTACAACTTGAAAGCGTTGCCCTGTGTTCCCATGAGGATATTCGGTAACTACAAACTCCAAATTTAATACAGACCCCCCCAAAGAGGGCATTTTTAATACCCTGTCGTTTTAGGAGTTCTCCTCAGAGGTGAGGTAGGAATGTTAACGTCTCACAACATAGTAACTGCTCGTGACGTTGTCAGCAAGACGAGGTGAGCACTGGGTTTATTTTTCCACTATTAACTCCGGTCTTGTTGGAGCAGGTAAAGATCAAGATCGTGGCCAGCAGGCTTCCAGGTATGTTATCCTGCTTTAAAGTACTTCCAGAGCTGCGTACTCCCGTTCGTTTGCTAACTACACCTTTTTCTCCAGAAATATATGAATAGTGAGAAAAGAATCTGAAAAGGAACTGCTTTGCTCCCTAACCCCTTCTCTGTTGGCCATCGCTTGGGGGAACAGCCCTGGGTAAGGCTTACCAAGTGAAAAACAAGAACTGTTTTTACAAGATTGCTGAGCTAGCGCGGCTGGAGATGCTGTTCTTCAGCATCAGGCAACTGTCCCTGGGCAATATTGCCCATACTGATGTTGTTGGATCTATTTAGTGTAGCACCAGCACCGTAACCTCGTCAGCATTTACAGGTGTGCTCTACTTCAAGCCAAAGATTGCATTCTTACGCTTTGTAAAATCTGATTACTCATCAAGATGAAGGTAAGCAACTCGGATGGTGGGCGGCCATGTAATTCTCTTGTAATTCTTCTTGTAATTCCTTGTAATTCTCTTCAGACACAAAAGACTCGGTGGTATGAAATCTCCTTAGCGTGTAGCGAGCGGCCTCCGTTTACCGTACGCGCTGTTTCACGGAATGCTTCACACGTTCCTGCGTATCATTTCCTTTCATGGCTGCACATCAAAGCAGTCATTGCACATCTTTTCTGTGCTCGAAATCTTTCCCATTAGAGCAACAACGGCCTTCCGATGGGCATAGACTAAAATGCGCAGCATTCCCTTCGGAGACTGAAGGACCGGTTGCGGTTGGTGTACCGTCCCTGCGCTAGCGAAACGCCTTTGTGCTGTTGTCGGGTCAGGCACGCAAATTATACTCTTTATTTTTGTATGCTACAACCAGATGTGTCATTAGAAGTATTTGTTGGGTGTGTAATTAGAACCGCGCATGTAGCTAAGGGAGGAACCAACGGTCCTGATCAGGAAAGGCTTGAATTCGGCTTTCTCTGCGTCCCGGCACGTCAGCCCCACTCGCTGATGTCAAAAAGAAGCGGGGGACTGATGCAATCTGGCTGCATTTCCTAAGTACTGCTGGAAAACAGCTTGGCATAACCTCGGCTCGACGTACAGCGGACAGATGAAAATATTACGTGGGGATAAATAACAGAATGCTGCACTACTGCGTACAGAATTGGGTTCTGGGCATGGGAGTATTAACCCAGAAGTGCGTTTCCCTTACTTCTGCAAAGATAGAGGGAGACTGGCAACACGTGAGGAAACCATAGCAGCCGATGATGCTGGGGAATACGGACAATCCCTCAGTACCTGGAAAGCCCTTCTAACTTTTTCATCTTTGACTACACCAAAGTGCCATCTCTGAACATCAGTAAATATCTCCTGCCCTTCTAGAGCCGAGTGCTATTGAGTGTTACTGTGTGCCATTAGTGCAGTCTTAATGCATCATCAGACTGCGGATCCAAAGGGAAAATGGGTGCCCAGAAGCTTTATGACTTGCCCAGAAGCAAGATCAGAGCTGGCTGCTGCCGAGTCCCAGCAAAGCTCCGCAACACTGAAACACGTAAGCTGGGAAGGAATTCTTGGAGCTTTATACTAAACTCACAGTTCTGTTCTTGCACGAAGCGAGCTACAGAAGAGGAATTTTAGTGTCTTGCAGGGAAGTATGTATGGAGTCGAAGCTGAGACAGAAGAAGAAAGTCACCGGTCTGGAGTCAAATCAGAACGTTCAATAAAGTTTTCCAAAATATGAAGCAGAAGGAAAGCAGTCTGAAAAGCACCTACTGCTGCTCCCGGCAGGCGCGTTAAAACTCCTTTCCTTTCCTTCTACAAAGGGAAACGCCATCGCTACCTGGTGACCGGCATGCTGGGTTATTTTTGCCTCTAGCTTTGCACACACAAATCAATTCAAGTGTGGAAATGAACCCGAGTAGGGGCAAGCGAGCCAATACTGTCAGCACAGAATAAATGATGCAGCAGTTGCAATAATGTAAGTTTTTCCAGAGAAAAGGCGTTTATGAAAAAATGTCATTTCCTATCTCAGCAAAGGTAAGTTAGATTGCAGGAAGACCGCGTGAGCTTCCCGGCTCTCAATTACATACTCACGCGTTCGTAAAGTTCCAGAAACACTTTATTTAAAAATGGAGTTGTAAATGCATATAACAAAATAACATACATAATAAATGTAACAAAAATAAATAAGGAGAACATGTTCATACAAAATAAGAACATAGTAATGCAAAATGCTTATTACAGAACGTAAAAGTATAAACGCCTGAAAGAACACAAACAGAATCTCGCGTGAAAAGGCTGCACCTTTAATCCTCCCGAGCCATTCCCTACCTTCCACTCCGGTCTGCGGAAAAATTATGTTCCCAAGCATTAAAGAAAACAAGGAATTATGGCGATGGTTTGGTACACTCGGTTTTCAACACCTAGCTCTATCTGCAATTCATTTTTGCCCTTCTGCACCTTCTAAAACTTTTCTTCGAGCCTCTGTAAACTAGTGTAGTTCAGGCTTCCACAGTTAGCTGGAGTAGAGCATATTGAGTCATACATGAAGGCTGTTCGCTTTTAATTTTTTTTTTAAAGAAAATATGAAATCCATTATACAACAGATTAGTGGTTTTGTTTTTACATCTCTACAAAAAAAGTTTTTGCATTTTTATTAACTGGTCCAACTTTTACTGACTTCTGAAAGCCTGTACAATTTAAAAGTGTACAGAAAGTAGGGTTTTTTTAAACAAATGTCATATAGGATTATTGCTGAAATATTAAAGACCATTTCATAAAAGCTGCAAAACTGTATCTTCAACCTTAATATATAGAGACTGATGCAAACATAGGAAAATTCCAGTCTATTAGTTACATTTAACAGAAATAACATTCCTCCAAATTACAGTGTTCTGGAAATACAAAGTAATTTACTTTTATTTTTATTATTATTTCCAAATGTTAAGTTACTGGGACAACTTATAAGGAAAATAGGCTTATATAGGAAACTTTAAATAGACTTGCTTTTCAGTGGTATAAGCAAAATGTCTATGTTAGCAGTCGTCTTCCAGAATCCTTTTAAATATGTAAGACAGAGACAGTTTTACTAGCAAGACTACAGGAAAACATACAGAAGCAAATCAAATCGTTTGCTTGGGAGTGCATCTAGTGATCAAGCAAATTATG
The DNA here is from genome assembly GCA_008711295.1 of Anarhynchus alexandrinus. Taxonomy (NCBI): domain Eukaryota; kingdom Metazoa; phylum Chordata; class Aves; order Charadriiformes; family Charadriidae; genus Anarhynchus; species Anarhynchus alexandrinus. The sequence continues at coordinate 3,043,485 of VUYV01000081.1, forward strand.
ACAACTCTATTTCCAAGTCCCCTAAAGAAAATTTTACATCTCATGATCATTCCAAGGAACAGTCATTTCTTCCGGAAGCCTACGCTGCATTTGAATTGGTGAGAGCCCGTTTGCCTCAATGTGCCTTCAAATGTCCCCCGGGACCGTATGTTTAAATTTGTTTCCTAGTTTCAACAAACATTTGGACAGAAATGAGATATGAAATACTTCTACTTTCATTAACATCAATGAGACATTTGAAGAAGATCAAAAAGTGCCGAATAGTCCTTTCAGAAAGCGGATTAAAACACTGCGATGATAATACACGTACAGTATTATCAGGTGTCTGTGTACACCAAAACACTGCTTGCTGTTCGATGGCATCGATATGTTCACCTATCACTCCCAGCAAATCTTAGTGCAAACATAATATGGGAACTTTGTAAACCCCAAGACAATTTACGCAGCAACGAGGTTATCTAAATCACAGAACTGTTTGAGATTTTCGGTACGCAAGAATGAATGCTTTCTGCAATCCGTCTTACCTTTTGCAGTAATGTGTCGTTATAGTCAAAGATAATGTTTCATATATAAATCATCTAATTCAGAATCGAATGTAACTGTTCAACAGTTCTGTACAAACTTTACTGGAGGAAGTCCATTCATTAGAGCAGCTTGGCAGAGAGATTTGGGGTTTTAGTAACATTAAATGTTAGACTGCTTGCATGGCTTTTAAAAAGAAATAAATCTATTAAGGGGAAACTGCTGATATAATAATTCTTTTGCGAAGCACACAACCACAAAGGGCAAACCTGCCACAATCTGCTTTCCTACACTGGTATCTATGCGTATCTTTATGATTTGAAAAGGATTTGTGTGACAATCAAAGCATCGCAGTTAAAGAAAACTGGTTCAATAAAACAACTGCTGTTTGACCAAGCCTTTTTTTTTAAAAATTATAAAACCAATATTAGAATTTTTCCTTTATCCCGAAACATTCCACACGAAAGGTTTTTGTGTCAACGCCGAGATGTCACTCCCGCAGCGTGGCATCTTCCTCTTCCCCATCTGGGTTAAACCTATTGAAATGTATGCTGAAGTCTGACTCGGATTCAGCATTCTCGAATTCAGGCGCGACGGGGACAGCGGCGGGTCGAAAAGCCCGAGCTTCGGGCTGGCAGTTTGGCTGCACTTGAGGGCGGGTACTTTGGGAAACGGGACTGGATTTCGGCTTCGGCTGCGCTGGTAGGATGGGGCTGACGAATCCCAAGTTGCTCAGAGCATCCAGGGTACCATCGGGGTCGATCATAGCATTAATTGCTAAGCAATCAAGGAAAGATGAAAGGGATAGGGAAGAAACCATAAAAAATACAATTTTCTGTTATCGTTAAAAAAACCAAAACCAAATCATGTTGAAACACTTTTATTTATATTATATGCCAATGATATGCCAATTTATATATTTATATATATGCCAATATATATTATTTATATGATCACAGACATGAGCTTTTATGTGCGTTGTCCACTACAAAGGAGTGGCGTATCCAACGTATATGTAGCTGATACATATATTTAAAAGCATTTACATACATTAAAACTTTAGGTGAAATGAAACTGCACAAACTAAACGCTGCCTGCTGCGTGGGCAGGAAAGAGATGACAAACCGCCTATGAGTAGCTTATAGGGACTGAAAAGTGGGACTTTTAGGCTTCTTAGGGGCGTTTTTCTCTAACATTACCATTATATTATATTCCACCCCGCCCTGCCCCAAATATCCATACCTGCTAATTCCACGATTGAATTAAATTTGTATGAAAAAGCAATCATTTATCCTTTTTAATGCATAAACAATGGACTTATTGTCCCTCTCCCTCCACATAGTGAGGGCAAAGCACCGAGTACAATCTCATTTTATTGTAGTATTAACGTATTTGTCGCATTTGACAGAACCTTTCTCTTTTTTATTTCCAAAACCGTACTAACATCTATTCGAACACCGCTGCATGCACAAGGAAATGATTTGGTGTTTTCCTCTGGGCCTTATTTCTTCGTTATATTCTCTAAGCTCAATATAATTTGTAATAAATTAAGATTTTTTAATTATAGCTGAGCATGAAACAAATACTAATTTGTCTCTAAAGGTCACTAATGATTCCTCCTGAAACATTCTTTTTTAAAACATGTTTTATTGTAGGATTAAATCTGAATACTAAAAATAACAAAAATATAGGAAATTTACATCAAATACAGTAATGATTATACGTAATAAGCATGGACCACTAATCTGTTTGACCACTCCAAATTAAACAATAAACTAAGTATAAACAATACACAAATAAGACTGCAACTTCTTTTTAAAGATACTCAGTTTTTAAGTTGATTTTGATACACGGAATATATGTCAAACTAGCAGACTTTGTAAGCACAACATACTGCTTTCCATTTTCTACACTGGTAAATCATTGGATATGAAAACCAAAGTGACTTTTCTGTTTTGTAGTCTGTGGGCTCCACAATTACAAAGAGTGGATTCAGTAGTGTGAAGGGAACATGTCGAGAGCTAATCCTAAATTTTCATTTTATTGTATCAGATAATTTTAATTTTTAGATTTCCCATAGATTATGATCCCAGCACATTCCTTATACTGAACTGTGCTACACATGAGGGTGTTACTGGTATGCAAAGACTATTTTATAACGCCTGATCTCAGGATTCTCTATCACCTACTCTTCAATATTCACCCATAAAAAATATTTCTATTACGAAAGTTTCACAAATAATTCCTTTGGGATTCTCTGGACTATTTCATTTTTAGTTGAGCCTTTTCTCCCCCGTATAAAAAGCTATCATCACCCTCCTGTTTTAAAATAATTCAGTGATATTTCTTTACCAAATATGCCAGCAATTATATGATAATAATGTATGTAACTGATACTGTGAATATATTTTAATAAAATGTGATAATGTTGCTTCATGATATACATATATATGCAGAGATATATAATAAAAAAATCTAAAGCAAGCAACAACGAAAGAGAAAAATGAAAAATATTTGTACCTTGCAGCTGTTTCTCAACTCGTTTCAGTTCCTGTAATATTGATGATATTTCCTAGGAGAGAAACAACCAAGTTGCATTAAGGAAAAAAAGAGACTCCAACTACCTATCAGTAGTTAGGGAAGTTACAGTGTACACCCAGTGTTAACGGAATAGGGGGATTTATAACCTTGTTCGGACGCGAATAGTAAGGGAATAGTAAGATGACTGCGTTGGCTATTGGTCTGCACCCACAGGGCCCTGTGCCCACGGGACCCCGTACAGCGCCCCAGTGTTGGGTCCTCAGCGCTCTCTTCCCTTACCGATTCTTCTCCTCTGTGCTGCGCTACTTCCTAACAGAGGCGTAGCCACAGCAACGCGCTCGGAAGTACAACAGTCATTAAACGTACCACGTCACAAATTACAAATATGTAAATCCCACCACTGACGGATCCTACACTGAAGAATACTGTTAATCCAACTGCTGAGAAGAACTATCAGTGGTCTTCAAAAGCTGAGAATTTTCAAAGGCGCTGATTTCGGAAACCCATTTAACCCATTTCATAAACTCATTCAGTACTAAGGAATGTGATTTTTGTGGGTGGCAAAGAGATTGATCACCTCGGATTTTACAAAGTCATTATCTTTAAGCAGATTCCACATCTGAACTGGACATAAATGCTCCAAGGACAAAACAAACATCACTTACAGTTGTCCTCTGTTAACTTTTAATAACATTCTGTGGTAAAAATAAGCACTGCATTTGAACAATATATTGCTCTGAAAACTGAGCAGAAACTTGAAAATCACTGCATAGGCACAAAAAACCCCCAGTACACTTTCAAACAATGTGAGAAGCTTTAATGCATTGAAAAAAAAATTGTAAAATGCTGAACTTAGAAATATCCAACTAATCTTTTTCTTTTTTAATGAATGCCTTAAACCCCTGTATTTACGGCATTTGGAATATAAAGCATTAAACTCCAATCTTATTCTGGGAATCAATAAGATAAGAATTCTTGAAATACACTGAGTGTCTAAATAAAACCTGTTAAAGATTTTTGCCTTTGTATCGTTGAAAATAACACATTCCTCTACTGATCACTTAGAAATCAGCTAAGAGGCTCAAGCAGTCGCAGGAAAGATAACTAGCCCAGTGAAGATAACTATTCGTACCATGCTTGATGTTTTCACAATAGGAACTTCACTTTCAGCTCGCAACTTGTTTTCAATTTCTTCCCAATTTCTGTCTTTGTCCTTAAATAATATTCTAGAAGAAAGAAATGCAAGAACAATGTGTTTAAAATAGACAAAACTAAACCGGAAAGATGAGATAACACGATATGAGAAAGCAGCATAGGGAGCACTGAATAAAAGTAAAATCTGAAGCACTGAGAGATGATGGAATCCAACCATACAGTTTAAATTTTCAGGGAAGCATACAGGGTTTCAGCAATATCATTATTATTGACATTAAAATGGCAGTTCTGTAGCTAAATAATTGCTTATGGTGTTGCAAAGACACAGCTCATCCTTTCCTCCAGCACTGAAATATTTTTTAAAAAAATCCAACTATTTTCCAGTAGTCAGAGAATTCCCTTTTAACACTGCATTTTACAACTGCAAAACATAAGAGAAAGATTAAAAATGGTAAATAAATGCAACTCTTTTACATCTGTATTTTATATTAATTTAATGAAAAATAAAACACTTCAGGAAATGAAAAAGAAAAATGCATTTCATAGAAGTTTTCATTGAAAAGTTTCAACACATAAATTGTACACACATGATTTAGTAATATAAGTATCACTCGTATTATATGTTTAAAGAAATCACTTCTGTTACATGTAAAGAAGTAAATTCCCACAGCATACTGTGATATTCCCCTTTTTTATGTTTTGCTTCCCTGCTGTGATAAATAACTTTTGTTTTCATCGGCATATCAGAAACACCATTTAAACTGTCTACATTTGAACAATTGGAAAAAAACCAAAAAGGAATATGCAGATATTTAAGGTCTGGGTATTAAATTTTTTTTAAGCGATACCATGATGACAGGAATCCCAATCGAATTCTCTAATTGGTATTTCAGAGTTAAAGGTACAAAAATAGCTGCAGTAAAACTGCAAAGCAAACAAACTACCAATTTAATATCATGACTGAAAAGTAGTACATTTTAAAGAAGTTCTTAGTGTAGGTACGTCTCTGAGGAAATAATTTTTAAAGTGGAAATAGACAATAGATTGAATCTCATAAAGACCTTCAATTTCATACGAATTTGAAAGAAACCCGGGAGACTCGGTACTGCGTTTCTGTTAATATTTCTTGTTATTTATACCCTATGAAAAATCTCACTCTCTATTATTATCCTGTCAAGGAAGTCTAGTTTTTCACAAGGTGCCCCCTGCCTTATCAGTACATGGCTGTGCGTAGACTGCCCATCCAGAAGCTGCTTTAACTCTTCTGTCTTTGAGGTCTCCCCTCCCTGCTGCTTCACGACATGGTTTGGTCAGATGCTTCACTGAGAGGAAGCGCTACTCTCATCACACAATGTCATGGGACCGTGGTAAATCCCCACTTTTGTAAATGCCTTTAGCGTATTAAGGTACAAAGCACACAAAGAATAAACATTAATACATACACCTTTTGGGGGAAGGAAAAAAATCATAGAATCATAGACTGGTTTAGGTTGGAAAGGACCTTGAAGATCATCGAGTTCCAACCCCCCTGCCATAGGCAGGGACACCTCCCACCACACCAGGCTGCCCAAGGCCACGGCCAGCCTGGCCTTGAACACCTCCAGGGATGGGGCCTCAACAACCTCTCTGGGCAACCTGGGCCAGTGCCTCACCACCCTCACAGTGAAAAACTTCTTCCTCATGTTCAATCTAAACCTGCCCTCTTCCAGTTTGAAGCCATTCCCCCTCGTCCTATCACTCCATGCCCCAGTAAAAAGTCCTTCCCCAGCTCTCCTGTAGGCCCCCTTTAGGGACTGGAAGGCAGCAATAAGATCTCCCCGGAGCCTTCTCTTCTCCAGGCTGAACATCCTGAACATCTCCTCATAGGAGAGGTGCTCCAGCCCTCGCATCATCCTCGTGGCTCTCCTCTGGACACGCTCCAGCAGGTCCATGTCCTTCTTCTGTTGGGGACTCCAGAGCTGGATGCAGTACTCCAGGTGGGGTCTCACGAGTGTGGAGTAGAGGGGCAAAATAAATTAAAAGTAATCAAAACTACAGTGAAGAAAACATAAAACGCTTTATGGCCTCCAGGAGTGCCATCGTCTTCTGACAAAGCTGATCATCAGAGATCTGACAAGATTCCTATTATGTTCCGGAAGGGAATGCAAAAGCTTGCCAAGCCGTACAACTGCAAACCTGCATACCAGAAAGTCCAGTTACAATGGAAAATGTAGAGCTTGCCTGACACTGATGAGTTTAGTGAATAAATAAAAAGCAGAGCCAATTAAATCCTTTATAGGATCTTACACTAAAAACCAGGGAACTCCTGGAAATATTTGGATTCAGCACATGGACAATCTTATGCAGCTATACTTTCCGTACTTTAATAGCATTTATATCACTCTGGAAATCAGCAGGAACATAGAAAATAAGTATTTATCTGTAAACAGCACTAGTAGGAAAAATACAGATGTTATTTTGATACTGCTTGGTTTTTTTCATTTACCATCTTGCTCATGTTCTATTAAAATACTTCTATCTTTATGTGTGTGATTAATGCCTTTGCTTGAATATGCGGTGATTTCAGTCTTACTCTCTTTTAGTCATAATGTTCTTACTTTTCTTTTACAATTTGAAAGCTTTCCATTTCATAGGTCATTTTATTTAAAAAAAAAGAGGAAAAAAAATCACAGAATCACAGAACGGTCAGGGTTGGAAGGGCCCTCTGGAGATCATCCAGTCCAACCCCCCGCCAGAGCAGGGGCACCTCCAGCAGTGGCACAGGACGGTGTCCAGGCGGGTTTGGAATGTCTCCAGAGGGGAAGACTCCACCACCTCTCTGGGCAGCCTCTTCCAGTGCTCTGCCACCCTCAAAGGAAAGAAGTTCCTCCTCATGTTAAGATGGAACTTCCTATGGTCAAGTTTGTGCCCGTTCCCTCTTGTCCTATCACTGGGCACCACTGAAAAAAGACTGTTCCCATCCCCCTGGCACCCTCCCTTTAAGGATTTGTAAGTGTTAATAAGATCCCCCCTCAATCTTCTTTTCTCCAGACTAAAAAGCCCCAAGTCCCTCAGCCTTTCCTCATAAGAGAAATGCTCCAATCCCCTCATCATCTTTGTAGCCCTGATGATAGTAATGACTGTGATGAACACAGTAATTGAAAAAATGTTATTATTTCCACTATAAAGCAGACAGGCCAATTTGGTTTTGCTATAATTTTAGGAAGCCTATTTCTTTTTCACAACGTATTTTTTCAATTCTTCATTTAGTACATTTTAACCTCTTGAGGGGGTCTTAATCTCTGTCTCCTTTGCTCTTCCTTCTTCTAACAATACTCTTTATATTAAAAACACATTTATAAACGCTTGCCACCTTCTGCTCTTGCCTTTCCCTACTTTCTGGGGCAAATCTGCCTAAACTTTCTTATTTGCTTGTGCTCAGTTCCCATTTTTCTTTCATTGCCCTTTGCAGGCTGCACAGCAAACTGCAGAGACCGACACGTAGTCCCTACATCGTCCGCAACGCTTTGCCTGGATTCTGCTTGACAGAAGAGGTATTCGCCTGCTACAGAGCAAGCCAATAACGCTGTGTTCATATTGTGGAGCACTGATAAAACCACGTCGGTCTTCTCACTGCAAAACCTACTTACCTCTTCCCCCCAGAATGTCTGAAAATTCCTGCGAACTCATTATAACATATAAGAGAGAAAAGCAAACAAACTGCGTATCTGCTTCCTGAGAAGCCATCACAATAATTTGGTAGCAAAGAATGGATAATAGGATACATGGCAAGAATGCTATTTTAGAATAGAATAGAATTTTAGAATAGAATTTTAAAATATAATGTAGTTTTGCGTACACCAGCAGATAAGAACCTAACTGATTATACAAAGGAATGAATAAAAATAAATTGTAAAAAAGTAACTTAGCACTATCTAAGCTATGACCTTATTCTGAGGAAAATTACAAATATGCAGAGGATTTGGTGGAAGGAAAGAACCGAGCACCCGACCTGGATCAATCTGAACACCACGCTAGGACTCGGGGAAAAAAACCCCAACAGTTTAGCCAGCACTGGGAGAAGTTAGCCAAGAAATACAGTGTCAAAAGCTTCTCTCAATCCTATTTCTTAATATAAGGTAGGAACGATGACAGAATCAGTGCAACTCAGAACTTCATCTCCATTAGAAAACAGAAATGGCAGCTATAATGAAGTGGGGAAGAAGTGATGAATGGCAGCTCTAATGAAGTGGTCAAGCAAAAAGATATCTATTTCTTCTTATCCTCATATTAATTTATTTTCATGATTGATTTCAGATTTTAATTTCTGATAGATCTGCTTGTCAAGAATGTCTAAAAATATTTACGTTCTTAATATTTTAGCCAAAGTGAAACTAGTCTTTCTGTAAATCCAGCTATCGCAACTAAAATATAACAGAAAGAAGAGCGTTCACATTCACGGGAAGTGTGTCTTTGTCCAGTCAGACCCAGACAGGAAGGATGCAATTTGTTAATATGTATGATGCAATCTGTAAGGACTGTAATTGCCCTATAGGCAATAGGAGAGAGGTTTACATTGGTGTACAAGAAAATTTGAGAGACGACTTCTGAAACTAACTCAGGCGTACTGCCTTATTCTTGTTGTGCCTCTATACCCCTTTCTCCTCTCCTTTCAGGTTCATGTACTTTGGAAAAATACACAATTGCTTGACAAATCCCGATTGATTTTCATTGTATCTGTTCTGGGCGGAAATTTTAACTGGCTTAACTCCAGTGAAAGGAATAGAAGCACACCGGTTGGTTGAACTCATGTACAGCAAATCAAAGCTAAGGGAAATTCTGTAATAGGTCCCAGCTGCCTTATACGCTCTCTAAAAACAATTCTGTAACTATTGTTGTTTTTCTGATTCAAAATACTAATGACGTTATGTATAGCATCATATTATTCAAATCCAATCTGAGCAGCAGGAAAAGGAAGTTTGGATCACAGCTCTGGGGAATATGCTAAATAGTTCCTTATTAATTAAAGTTTCTCCACTGTAGTCTTCTAAAAACATGCAATGCCACTCTCTTTAAACATATATAAAATGTTTATAGGTATGCTTACATTTATAATGTCATACACAACCACATTATTATTACATTCCTTGCAATGTAGCTGACTTACCTTTGAAGTTCAGAAAACCAATCAGAAAAGTGTAAGACTTGATTTTAGTTATCTGCTTTTCTCAGAATAAATTTGCATCCATAAATTTGTTTTAACTCACTGTAGTGAGCTCAGTTTTTTACGTTAAGTAAGCTACAGCTGTACTAGCAACGTATTTACAAATCAGAAACTGCCAACCATCAAGAAAAATCAGCACGACAAAAAAAGTAGAGTATCTACTACTGCTTCTGAGGAATTTAAGATATATATCATCCTAGACGCCTACCACAAATAAGTCAGGCAATAAGCAAGAGTCTTGTTCCAATGCAGCTTTAAAAGGAAAAAAAAAATACACTGGTAAGCAGAGTTCCTTATTGATGTCACTGTATTTTCCCAGACACCTATGCACAAAACACAACTTAATGTAATATTTTGTTTCTATTTCCAAATTTCAAATGCCTTTTAAAATGACTTTCAAAGAATGGTCACGCCTAATTACCCCTTTGCCTGTATTTATTTGCTCATTTTTTTGAGATCCGCTATTAAAGTAAATGACAGCGTGCACTCAGAGGCTGATTAAACTTGAACAAGTTGTGAACTCTTGCATAATTTGTAATAAATTCTGCATAATGAAGTTGAACTCTGCTAATTTGGCACAGCTTTTGAGAGTAACTGTATCGTACATCTGCATTTCACTACCCCATTTGTATCTGAAATTTACACAGCAAAAGACATTTATGTCTTTTGTTTAAGGATATTCAAATAAACAGTATGATACCTAAAAGAAGGTATCTGGGGAAACCAAAGAGGGAAAGGCAGCAAATGGCATATTTCCAATACTGTAATTCCGCAGCCCCAAAATGGTGAGTTGGAAAAAGAGAAATGAGATAATTATCAGTCCGTGAACTTGTTCCAAGATAGTGGAAATAAGGTACTCACAAACGTTACCTGTAACCAGCAGTAAGAACAACACACAAAACCCGTTAAAACCGAAATTCTAAGAGTGGGCTGCAGGCTTTTAAAGAGTCGGTTCTTCACTCAGTGATACTCTTCCCACCAGAAACAGCAGGACTAGAAATGGCAGATGACCTACAGTTTTTACTGATTTATGGAGATTATTTTTTTTCTTCTTGATTTCTACAGACAAGTCTTTTTTGGCACTCCCACGAGAAGATAGCTGTCAGGTATGTTAGTATTTTGCTGCTTTTACCAGTTACATCACCCTATGCTAAAATAAATTTGTGATTTGGCGATTAATCTTTCACCCATCTAACATTTCAATACCTGACACTTCGAGACAAACCGAACAATTACAATATTTCCTCACGTCCAGAAAATTGTACATGAAGTTCAGCCAAATGACTTTCTTATTTTTCAATTATTAAGTGCACAGAGAGATGAAGAAGGCCACGGGAATTATACAGTCCTGAACTTTGCGTTTAAAATTTTCATTTATTCTTGTCAACCAAAGCGGTCGCCAAATGGCTGTACGCTCACTCATTCACGTTAAACGGAGCTGTTGGGAGAGCAACACGTTATCATTTTTGACACGTCCATACTTCCTGTTCGCTACTGTGACACTTTATGCAGGACTCTAACTATCTAAGCAGGAAATTTCAATTTCAATTTAGATTTAGAACTCAAGAGTGACCACATTGTCTCCAGAGCGAGTTCTTTTTCGGGAGGATTTACTGAAACCGCTCTCCTCTGTACCATTTGGTTTTCTTCCTAAAACCGGTGATCCCTACAGCAACTTGGCCCAGTTTTACCGTTTAGCAACATTTTACCCTTATCTTTTAAGGAAGGGAGTTTTAAAAGCCTTGCATAGAGGTGGTGCAGATTTTGCACAGCATTTGCAAGCGTTGGAGCAGCTCCTCTGCTGGAAGTATGATGGATATGGTTCTGTCCATGTAAACTTTGCTGATATTTATCTTCACATCATGTGAAACGCACACGAGCAATAACGGAAAAATTATGAATCCCAAATCTTTCTGAATGCAAAAAAGGCCATAGGTAACATTGCTGTTTTAAAACACAAGTTGCTACTAAATACATTTCCTCTCTCTGTATTACACATCTCTCTCCTAGTAGCAATGCTGATGAGAGCAGAACATTTTCAGTAATAACAATAATTTTTAAAAACCCACCTGATTTTGCCAGCTGTTTTGTCTATGGATTGTCTTATCTTGCGAGAAAATTGGAAGACTGAGGACAACAGCAAACTGTCCCCCATAACCTGCAATAAGTTTTTAATAAAAAAGTCTATTATTAGTTTAATGGGAATTAAATGAAAACAATTACATATATTTTGAAATATTTTTGTAACTTTAAAAAAAATCCTTCTTGTGTTCTAAATGGTATCATATAAAAACAATCATATTTGAACATTTTGCAAATTAAATAATACAGAACTATTTTTTCCAGTATTAAAAAATTTAAAAATTAAAATAAAAAATTAAAAATTAAAAAAATTCCAGCCACTTGCTACGGGTAGGAAAGAAAGGATAGTGTCTAGAATATTAAGTGGGGAGACAACCGTAAAAGCTTAAAACAGACACATTACTAGAGAGAATCCTGTTGTGTACTCACTTCGTCTCTGCTCCAAGTCCTTCTCCGGGTAATTGTTGGGGGATCGAGGGCTTCTGTCAGCTGAGGTCGAGCATCATTAGGCCGACCATTCCCCTCTGGTGGTTTGGTGTGCACTACCGGAGGGATTTTTCTAAAATTGAGACTTTCATCAAATACTCGGTCAACCAACTGGGGGGTAAAAGAAAAATACAGTTTATGAAACCTACTGGATACGTGCAAGATCAGATTAATATTTTTCTCCTTCTGAAACAGTCTGCAAGAAGCCTATCAAATAAAATTAATTCTGTTGTCTTGCATAGTATAAAACGATGCGTCTCTTAGGTAACAATACCTTGTGAAAATAAAGGTCTGTCTTTCAAATATCAGACATAGATGGCAAAATTAGACTATCCCACAGACATTTTGCTTACTGGTAGGTAACATAATAGTTACCTATAAACTGGTATGGAATAATTTATTCCTTTGATTAATGGAACGTATCTGTGGAATTAAGTACAGTACTATCAAATTTAGGTTTTTTTCCAGATTAGTCATAGCGTTACAGAAACATCTATACCTACTTAAAGGAGACACTGCCACCTGCAGTAGTATGTACACACTGTACAATATCTTTTTAAGAATAAAATAATTATGTAGTAATGTAAAAATTAGATTGATCTAACTGGATCTGAGAAAACGAGCACTATACTTCCTTACAATTTAGCCATAAGTCCATCAGAATTATAAATCAAATCTATGTGAGTGCAGTTACAATTCTTCTAAGTACACAACTCACAGATTTCTTATCGCTGTTTATATCTTTTTTTCCACAGAAAAAGACGATATTATACTAAAAAACACTAAACTAATGAGGTAAGCAAACTTTATGCACACAAAAATGAATAAACAGATTTTGAAAGGAATACTATGAAGAAAAAAATGCAGTAAACATTTACAACATATTAGGGTGAACTGTAATATGGTAGAAAGTGATGGTTTGAATTCAGATTAACACGTTTACCAGCATTAGACCTGTGATGGTTACTAGAACAAATTAGTCAATATATTCATAGAACAGCACACCAGAGATATAGTGAAAGAAAATAAGAATTATTAGAAGCACAAGGCAAACTTATTTCAAGGAAGTTTTTGATAATGGTATTAAGAAAGAAAATCTAAAGTGATTGTTAACCGATGGTACCTAAGTATTTCAGTGTTCAGAAGACAGAACTTTAATGTCACCTGTGAAAAGAGGGACTTTTTTGCTTTTAATAGCTATGCAAAGTATTAAATGTATACATTTACATCTATTTGTGCATACACACTGATATCTTTAAACGCACTTAGATACTATCCAATGGTATCTAAGGCTACAGACAAGCAGGAAACAAATAACTATCTTGTCCTATGTTTCGTGGAAAAAAAGAGACAGCCAGATAGTAAGCATCCTTTGGACAAGCTGGGTTTGTAGAATAATTTCTGGGTTGTTTGTTGAAATGTAAAGGAACTTCAAAGCAAAAAACAATGTAGAGATCATGCATACGGGTTGAGTGGAAATAACTAAAAAAAGGCTATGCAAAATGCTAAAAGCAAAAGAAATAAAGAAAAGGAAGAACCTTATGCATTTCTCCATGAAGATCTCCTACCTCTTCTCTAGTGTCTATGGCAGAGCCAGGGGTGGTGGCGGCAGTGCTTACTGTGGTACTGGGGGCAGTGCCTGATGAAGTCACTGAATCTATCTCTCCTGCTACATCGTTGATTTCCCGTGCGATGAGAGCCAGATCTTGACTGATCCTAGTAATAAAGAGAGCGTTACATTCTTCCCTACAAATACTTCTGGATCAGTAGTGCCCAACCCGCAGCCTCTGAGCTTCTAACTTCCAGTTCCTGATAACGGTGCTATGAAAACGTGTGTGCCCTTCTAAACTGAACGTTTATTTGTAGAAACAGAAAAGCAAATTTTTAACTGAAGCTTTTAATAACGTGCCTTTCTAGAAGAGGAAGGTAGAAGGCAATCTCAAAAGACAGAGCATCCTTGTTTTCCTTCTAGGATTCCCAGGCAGAGAGGTGTGAAACGTGCAGTAAATTCAACACACGGAATGCACTGGAAATACCCTGAAAACACCGCACAGATGACCCGTGTACATCCAGTGAATCTGACATGTCCAGAACACAGTTCATTTATACCTCAGTTTTCCTACTTGCACAGAACTTCTTCAGGACCTGTGATTATCCAGCAGCCCTGCAGCTTGCTCATAAGCAAGCCGCTTACGCGTCTGAAATTCCAGACCAGTATCCTAAATCCTCAAATTTAATCAAGACAAGCTTTCTAGTTGGAGAAACAGAACACGCCTGTAAAAACTTGGACATGATGGCACTACAAAAATACAACTGAATTCTCAGCTGAGGATTCCTTTTCCTTTCTTCCAATCTGCCACACCACAAAATAGCTCCGCCCAGCACAGGAAGGAAGCTCGCTTGGCTCTGCTTGAGCTACTCCTCCCCAGGACAACCCCAAAACAAGGAGGGAAAAAAAACCCCAACCCAAAGTAAAAGCTAAAAGCCCCCTACTAACTACGGCACCCTGAATCTCCCGCTTGGATCAAGCGGTTCAGAAGACTCAGAATTGAGAGCAGCCCACCAAGCGATCCCCTTTCATACTTCTGTCTGAAAGGAGTGAAGGCACAGAAGTCAACAGTGCCAATTCGGCACCACCGAGGACTCTGAACCTGCCGCGTAAGCGGAAGGCGTTGCACAGCCACGCGACAGTGATGCGCACCACGCTGGCCGGTGCTTGTTAAAGTTCAGCTTCTTTCTGCTTTTTATTTTCACTTTTTCTTCAAGTCAAGAAGAATGGACACCATTGACCTAGAGATAGTTTAAGACCGAGTGATCAGAATTTAAGAAAGGCAAACATAATCAGAGTAATTTCCAGTCAAATTCCAACACTGGATTTTGTGGCTAACCATCAGCAACCCGCAATAAAGCGCAACCTTGTGCAGCATATATATACATATAATTGGGATAGGGCTGTAGAAGAATAAGCGGCAATCACCCGTGACCACTCACGACAGTATTTCTGAATTCAGACTATCAAAGACTGGAACACTAAAGCAGAAACAAAGTCAATGAATCATTTTAATAAATTAAAATCTGGTAAGCGCCTACTACTACATTAATTACTTTAACCTAATTGCTACATCTTTTGGGTCAATTTTAATTTATATTTCATGTTCTTATATATACGTACCATTAAAACTCCAAGGTTTGAGCTAATATTCTGAATAGGAGAGATACTAGAGCACCTAGTTCCTTTTTTTCACACAATCACATCACTTTTTTCTTAAATTGCTAATAACCGCTTTTGAATTTCCAGGACAGATTTTGGTATTTAATGAACAGTTGTGAAGAAAATAAAACCCAGGAAATTTCAATTAGCAGTAAATCCTCCAGAAGACGAATGTCATTAAACACCACAATCAAAAGTAGTATCGATCAACTAGAATTGATAGAACAATGCTTCAACACGCCACAGCCACTTCAGTTGAGTTCTTACCAAGCAATCAAAATTACATAAAATGTCAGATGTCTACATTAAAAGGAATTCAAATGAATCCTGAAAATATCATAATAAACAACTCTAACAGGGATGGCAAGCAACTTGTTAGACAATCATCAAACACTGGCCAAGTGAACAAAATCTGGAATTAGCTTCAATGTGATAATAAGCTATAGTCAGGAGTCAATAATGTTTCTGTGTAGAAACAATACATTTAGAGCACTAAACAAAAAGCGTTAAGGAAAAGAAAATTAGAAGACAGCTGAGGGTTGCCTGACTCTCCATAGATGAAGTTTTCAAGTGATTCTACGTTAACTTTAGGAAACAGGCAGTACGGCTTAAATATAAGGAGTACGTTTTGTATAATCAAGACAAGAGTCTTGGGCTTTAGGCACACATTATTTCCTCGGTTGCAATTGCAGGTGGCCTTGCAGATTTCTACTGCTTTCTGCATCAGACTTAACAATCATACAAGGCAAAACTAAAATAAACTTTAAATTCCCTAACACCACAACCCACTCCAGGAAATGCTGCTCTCGGATTCGCTCAGTGAGCAGAGTCCTGCAGCTACACAGCTACGTAAGGGACAGCCACGGCTTCCAAGCCAAGGGAAAAGGTGAGAATGTGGGGCTTGGGATGGGGACACCATGACCATCTTTTTCAACAGCCTGGAACTCTAGTTCTTATTTACCTGTAGTGAAAGAATACCCACAGTATTAGAAAAAAACCCAGGGAAACAGGAACACTTCTAAGATAGTTGTAATAGTTCTGAACTGCTGGATTACCAAAATCATTTTTATGCTTAGTATACCACGTCACACTTCCTACACTGAGTCAGTTTATTTTGTAATGATACTTCAAAATCCTTAAGTAAAATACACACGAAGCCCCCTTTACTCTGAGGGTGTATATTCCCCCCATGCCAAAGTGGTTTTAGATCAAATTTAGTTATTCCATTAGGGCTTTTTTAAACACCTCTTTCCAATTTTCGATTTTATTAACATCTGTAAATTGTCGAGTCTCTGAAAAGTGCAAACTGGGTCAAGCTTGGAAGACCAGTTAAAATACAATATGATGGTAACAATATGATGGTAATATAC
>VUYV01000081.1:3060555-3104144 GCA_008711295.1 Anarhynchus alexandrinus
GGTTGAGTCACCATCCCTGGATGTGTTTAAGAGCCGTTTAGATGTGGTGTTGGGGGATATGGTGTAGGGGAGAACTTTGTAGAGTAGGGTAGATGGTTGGACTCGATGATCCCAAGGGTCTCTTCCAACCTAGACAATTCTATGATTCTATGAACCTTAAATATGCTCATTTAGTACAGTTTGTGTGAAATTTCTATACACAGTCGCAAATTTGGCAATACCGATTTGAGCCTCTCACCACTTCCATTGGAAACAAGAAGCCAAAAAAGGCAGGGTAAGCATGCGGCCTTCAAAAGAAATTTAAAACCAGTATGTAAATGAAGAAAATGGTAAGAAGCCCAAGGGAAGACAAAAACCTGCAAAGCTAACCATCAAATAAGTTTACGCTGAATGGGCAATTACTCCCAGTGCCAATCTCTTCTAGACGAGCAAAATGTACCACGAAGTTTCACTGAAGTAGAGGTTCAGCCGCACTTCTTATGAGGAGGAAGTAATATGCCATGGCTATCCTCATTTTTTTTCCCCATATACACACATTCCTCCCCGTATCCATCCCTATACTTTAGATTCTTGGAAAGAGATGTTTTAGGAAGATGCCTTTGAAGATATTTCTATCATGATTTATCAGGATGCCATCAGACTCCCTTAAGTATTTTCCTTTTGTACAGCCCACTGGAAAAACAAATGTTGAAAAATATCACCAGTAAGAGGGAAGAAAAAAATAATTAATCACACTAAGCAAAACACAGTGCTTCACAGCTCCGAGACCACAGTGTTGATTAATTTTAAAAGCACAACACCTTTTTTGTTTAGGCTTCCAAATTAAGTTCTGTGAAAAGGTTCAGAACCTTTTCTGAACCTTTCATGGGCATCTAAGTTTTAAATAATATTTATATACTTACACATTTTTATTTATTTAGTGCAAGGTATTTGAAGTTTTCACTGCCCGGGTATTGCAAGATATGGGAATAATTGGCTACCAGAATGTAGAACTGACTACCTTTTCCTTGGTTCACTTGAAGCAGTGCTGTTAGCAATAATGGAGGAATTGCTATACTAATCTCAGGGACTCGCAACAAAAGAAATCACTTTTTGATGAATACATGTGATTTAAATCAGAAAATATCTAATATGAAATAATGTCTACATAAAGCAAAAATTAAAATGAGAACGTGGTCTCTCTCATTGCCAAAATCACTTTTTCTCTCTCTGTCAACTATGCGTTTGTCTGAAATTTTACCTCAAGGTGAATGTAAAGATAGTATAAAATCAGATGTACTTCAGCCTCAGGAAATACACCATTAGCAACTAAAAGTTCTACACAAAGCACCTCTGCAAGTCCTACTAACGCGACCAGAAGTTCACAGTCTGAGACCTGGCTATCGAAAGTGAGAAATGGCTACCATTTCCCATCAGAAGGAGATGTGCTGGCAACTTGAGTGTTCTGTCTGCCAGTCTTTCACAAGAATTTTAAATTACCCATTCAGTTTGCGAATGAAAACGGTAAGTCGAGTGATAGAGAAAATCCATTAATTAGCTCTCTTTCTCCCATATATATACCTGTATGACCGGTTGGCTACAAATTTTTGTTATTTTAGAGGCGCTCCTTTAAAACCGACCTTGCTATTTCTTCTCGGTGAGCAGTCCAGTCACGAATGTAGTCTTCCTGTTCCTTTATTCTGTGTTTGAATGTATTGCTACTCTGAGCTGCTGTCCCAGTGCTCTGCAGTCGCGTGGTTTTCAGGGCTGGAGAGGTACGTAGACGGGTATGTTTAGGGGAATTACGGTTTGATCCGAATTCATCTTCGGAGGTGGAAGCATAATCTGTAGGAAAGCGCCTCCATCTTGCACTAACTAAATTAGTGTAATTATTAAAAAAGAGTTATTGTAGCATCTTGAATAAGAAAAAACAATATTAATTCAGTAACATCACAAAAATACACAACTATTCATTATCAGTCCCCAGAGACCTCACAAAAGGTTTATCTACTACATCTTAAGAAAGCTACAAAATTTGTGTTAAATAATAAATATCGATTAATAAAAACATAAAACGGATGCTCTTTGTATAATGATGAGTGAAATAAGATGTAAAAGCCAGTAATCGTATATGAGCTCAAGCAAACTGTGTTACAAAACAAGGGCCCAATTCATTAACATTTAAGTATATAGTCAGATTGCACTTTTTCTGCAGATTTTTTTTCCCAAGTTGAGTTCAAGTTTTACGTGATACACCAAAAAAAAATACGAAGAGATAGGAAGGAAGGATGGAGCTGGCACCAAGCCTGGAACGCATGCTTACATAAGGAAAGCATAAAACCCCTAGATGATGCATTATGCATTCAGTACAGGAAAAAATATTTTAAAGTTAATCCTGTGTTATAAAACTCAGCAGCACATCTACAAAAACAGCAGCCTCAGAGCAAAAAGCATATATTCTCACACGTAGCACATAAAGCACATACAGCCATGTTGCTGAAGTATTAGAGAACTGAAACTAAGTAGGAGGCTCTCATCCCCCTATGAATTCCTAAAGTCCAGAAAAAGCATTTCAGATGTGCCGTCCTCAAACGTTCCCAGCAGGAAGAGATATCGCTAAGCGTAAAGGAATGCTCATCGTGACAACCTGCTAAATTCTTGCAGGAGGTTTAGTGCCCCAAACTCACTGACATTCATGAGGCTCTATAATTACGGTAGAAATTTTAAGGAGTGTGTGATCACCTCTTGGTAATTTAAAACTAACAGATTCAAGTAATGTATATTGGTTTAGTATAAGAAAAAGGCAAGAAGTAAGAATGATTTCTCTTGAAACACTTTTAAAAAAATGCAAATGTATACATCAACATGAATTTAAGCAACAAATATTGTAAGTAATTTTTAGTTGAGAAAAGATTTGTGTAATGCTTTCAAAGATTACATTATGTAGAATATGACATTGGTGTATAAGCTTACATACCTTCCCTCATATAAGTAATGCATTTTTAATCACTGAAAACAAAACTATGCTTGTGTCATTTTTTTCAGGTTTAAATGTGCGCTTCAAATCATGGCCAGTTCTACCAGGTTTTTTTTAATATTCTAAATTTATCAAAGAAAATAAAAAAGTCTCTCCAGTCACTTACTGTTCTCTTTTTAGAGGTTTCAAACTTGTTTTGATCTTAGGGAAGTAGAACATAAGCAGAAAAAGCACATTTCCCCACCAACAGCATGCAAGCAACGTGTGACCGAAGTCCGAAGAGCTTTATGAGTTGGGCCCACATTTTCTCATCAAGTTTTGTTGAAATTCTTTGTCTCAGTTCAAATTATACACATTAAAATAAATATCAATTTTTTTCTTAAAATCTCTCAAGTGCAGCAACTCAGCACTGTACAATGAGCATATGTGGTCATATTTTTAAAAACTGAAAATTGAATGAGAAGTGAAATATCAGAAACAGATTTGATTTCTAGTACTCTACCACTGTAAGTTTCAACATCAGGATCTGGGTCTGGGAGAAGCTTGGATTTCTCTGTGTACAAAATAGTGTTTTATCATGTTAATTCGTATTAAAACATTCAGATTAGAAGCATTTGCTTAAATAAAATATATTGATGAGATTAGGCTTAGGTCCTCTTTTCCACCCGTACTTTTTAGGAAAAGATTCTTAAATCATACAATCAAAAATAACGAATTTTATAAAAGCTTAAACATTTCAGAGATACTAACTGAAATGGCATCAATAACAATCGTCTAAATAGTACCATAAAACCCCTCTATGTTTTTTTAAGACCATTAAATTTCAGGCCTTAAAATGTTTTTATTTATATATTAGCAATGGACTTCTCTCATTAATAAGGGGAAAAAGTCACTGTAGGTTTAACAGTAAAAATCCCAGTTGTACGATTCCTGACAAGCAATATCCAAGCGTGTTTCCCATTAAGCTAGCTATACATTTGCACAGACGTGATTTTAATTCAATTTATAAATTATGCATCCCTGAAATGTCATTGTAATTTATGTAGATTTCTGAAAGCTATTGTGCAATCAGTTATCTTCGATACCAAAGCCTGTGAGTATCAGCATCGATAACTAGAAAATCCTCCAAAAACCCGGCAGAAATAATCAGCAGACAAACCTAATTTGGTGACTGCTCTGTGAGAAGTACAATGTGTTGACACCACCTTAATCTGGCAAGTTTAATGACTGGATGCAATAATACCACTTTTAAGATGTGAGAACAGACTCTATTAAGCATCTCCCTTACAAAATACTCTCTACTCTCGTTGACGCATTGCCTTCTCAAGGTTCAGCCGTTTCAACGATTCTGAAATTTGGTGCTCAGGAGTGCAGTTAATAAGGGAGGTTTTCTCTCCACGCTCAAACCTTTTGTTTTCTTTTTCTTTTTCTTTTCTTTTTTGTTTCTTTTTTTCCCCCCCAGTGATACCTCAACAGCCTTACTCAACCTACCTGCTGGAGATTTGCCGTGACAGCTAGGTCAGCAAGCCAGCAGAGCTGCCAAACACAACTAGTTGCTCGACCTCTCTCTGTTCTGACTCAGTGCTTAATTTGACAGTGGCAGCGTAGCGCTTTTTGACTAGGTCTGATCCTGTTGTTCGTTTTCCCAATACATAGCTCCCTCTGTAACATAATCTGCAATTTTCCTCCGCAATGGTGAAAAAATGTCTTGGGTCTTCTCTGTTTTTATTGCTCACGCTCTACTGTTTGATGATTCAGTGCCTCGATTAAATCTGTCGTTGCTTGCGCTATAAAATTACTAATTGTGCTTCGCATGTCTTCACAGCGTTGTCAGTTATCAAGCCTCCTACCACAGAAACACCCTGGTAATTACCTTAATTCTCATCCAAGACATTCCCTTTATCTGCCTGCCCCTTCATTTAAAAGTAAGCAATACTTAACTGTACCAAGGCTTAAAAAAGATTCTTGAAATTATGGACTTGCAGCCAGCTCTGACGATTTTCATGCTATTACACTGAAATTCATCCACATGAATTATAAGACAATAAAAAAATCCAGTGACTACAGCTTTTTTTTTGCCCCCTTTTTACAGAAATATATGTTTGGACATTCAAAAAGATTTGGAAAAATACGGAAATAATTTTCTCTTTGGTGGATTGGATTTAAGAAGCAAGATTCTGCTGCCAATGTTTAGTGATGTACAAAGTGGTAATATTAATTGAACTCTGAGGAGAAGACCAACAGAACGTTTTTAACACTTCAATAGCAACCCGTCTTCTGGTAAAAGAAAAAAAAACAAAACAAAACAAACCCCTATATTGGTAACGATAAATTATTTTCCAGTCTTCCCAGGTCCAGGCAGAGAAGAAAATACATCACTGCCTTGATTAAATGAACCCAAAATAAAACCCATTCAAACAGTTGAGGCACTTTTGTCAGGCACTTCATTAGTAATCTGCAAAAGTGCTAAAATTAAGTGAATTGTTGGCTTTTCCAGAAATAAAATTAAACTCAGGAATCATATGCTTTGCATCTAAAAGCTTCTGCTACATTACGTTTTTATATATTTCATAGAACAACATTCTATTCGAGGACGTTTTAAATACATTTATCTGAGGATACAATGATAATAGTATTAATAACTTGATGTGTTAGGTAGTTATTAGCATCATTTTATAAAATGCTAATGGGAAAATGGGGATGTATTGAGAAGTGGCCTATATATTATAGGACAGAGAGAGATAAATACTCCTATATATACTAGAAGTTGACACCACTGTTAAAGCAGTTCAGATTTTCCTAAAGCATAATTTAAGTAGTCCAGCAAAAAAATTATACAATAAGCTTGCTGATACGGACAAAATCCAGAACTCCAAACCCTAAACAGTAGTACTAATATTCTTTACTTACACGGTAACAAGACTTGATGGATTTATTAAGCCATAATTTTGTTTTGAAAGTATCTGACTGCTTTATTAATTGCTTTCCAATTTTTGCCTTGACATTGATACCGGCTTCTCCCTGATTTTGATATATAAACTGATAAACTTTTTTATGAAAGAAGCTATTTCTACGGTAGATTTTTCTAACAATGGTCTTTTTAAAATACCTAAAATATATTGTTGTGGTAGCTCATGGGAAGATGGCATCTTTTCTCTCTTGAAAACAGAGTACGAAATGAACATTAAATAAAGATGTCCGTAACAGACGAGTAGAGTGGGAAGAGAAAGATACACCCACTCCCCTGAAGAGAAGCAGCAAACCACTTCAATGCAACAACCTGGGGAAACTTTAGGAAGCATACACCAGTTCACACGGACCCAAAACTCAAAATCCAAATACAGGTTTGTGAAAAACACAAGAAGCAAAGTGACAAGCAACATCTAGGGTTTACCTTTTCAAAAATCAGCAGGATCACGATGTGAAGTAGTGTTAATTATTAAAGTAAACATACAGAAGAAGTCTTAACTGACTCTAACTTAGTCTTAACTGACTTAACTATCTCTTCCCTGACCTAATGTTGCCACCTTTCAGGCTGCACACATCAATTTAAAACTTTGATTAAAAATGAAAACCTGCTATTTTTCCAATGATATCTTACAAGGAATGACTTGGCTTTTTCTCTGAAGTTTCACCTTTTTTTTTTTAATCTTTGTAGACAGCTGTCATAATATTAAACAGATTCAATTTTATAGTTCAGTTAACACCTCATTTATATCTCCACAGAAATTTCTATTCTGTTAATAAATGACACAGCCAGAAGATACCTGTCTGGGGAATAAAGACTGCTAAGAATCCTAAGAAGGTACATTTATGATATACAAGCAGTATATCATAAAGGGCAGTAGGATTGCGGGAAATTTAAGAATCCCAGAAGTTTATACCAACTTTGAATGGGAAGCAGTAAAGGAGAATATATAATCTCAGTATCTCAGTAGCAACACACAGCACTGGGAGCTTTTTTTTTTTCCTTAGATTGAATTTGCTTCAAAAAAAGTCAAGCTGGTAGTATGACAATTCAAAAAGCAAGAGGACATCAATTTCAGGTGTTCGTTCCACATGAAAATTGACTTATTTAGAATTACCACATTTTACCTCGGTTGATTTAATGTTGCTGTTGGAAAAAAAACCTAGCAGCCTTTCACACCGCTTGCACTTAAAGTGTTACGTTAACTTGTAACAGAATAGGAGGTTAAAAGTAATCAATTGTGTGTATTTTTCCTTCCATACATAAGATAATATTACAGTAAAGGAAATACCACACAAAAGAAGATTAACGTGATTTGGAAATCATGATGAAATCATAAATCGTCAGGATTTGGAACAAAGAACATAAACTCCTCCAAAGGCAAGGCAAACATTTTAATATAAATTACTGAACTTCACAATATTTAGTCAGGTAGTGTTTGTGTTTAATTTTTACATTTGTTACTTCATTGTTATGATTGTTACCAAACAAATCTCACTTTTGTAGATCACAGAATCGTTTGGGTTGGAAGGAACCTTTAAAGGTCATCTAGTCCAACCCCCTTGCAACAAGCAGGGACATTTTCAACCCGACCAGGTTGCTCAGAGCCCCTTCCAGTTCTGGAAGCTAATCTGAAATTATAAATATAATTATCCTACAGATGCTCAGGGTGTACCTCAGCGAACACTTGCTGTTCAGCACGTTTACAAGCCTACCTTACAAATCAATGTTATATCTTCTATGTAGTAAAAGTGCTGCCGACTTTCTGAACTTCGACTGCTATGACTTGAGCAAAGAGATCTCTGCTCTGTTTTTTACTAATGCAAATCAGCGCTGCCACATCCGAATGTCTCAATGCAATTCTGTGTTACTGGTTTCCAGTTAAAAAATATATTCAGTTAAAGGATTACAATTGGTCATCTTTGCGATTTGAAGCGAGCAACATCCACAAGCCCTGCCAAGGAAGACTCTTCCTCCAAAGAGAAAGACTGCATCAACTAAAACTCAACAAACATTTCATAAAAGCTGTTCCTTAAAAACACATTTTAAAAAAAATTCCAATTATGCAAAACATCTGGTATTGTATAAGACTAGTTCAAATCATCTCACGTACCTGAGGGAGAATTGTGAGCTGAAACCAAAGATTTGGATTTTGAATCCGAAAGTCGGGAAATGCTATTGGCTCGAGTTCTAGCAGAAACTTTACTACTGTCTCCTGCTGATGTCAACCTTGCACCACTTCTGATAATAGCTTCTGGGGTACGAGACGAGGCAGTGCTTCTAGTTATGGTTGCTTCAGAATCGCTACGTGCTGATAAAGAGCCAAGTCGAGTTCTGCGAGGTTGGGCAAGTAAGTCTATTCTGGAAATGCTTCTCCTCCCTGATGGAGGTTTTGACGTAGAACTTGTAGTGGACACTTCGGAAGCCACTGAAGCCTTATCGGCATCAGCAAGCTCGCTATCTGAGGCTTCACCAAGCCGTGCTCTGCGCAAGAGAGAAGTCCTTGTAGGACGAGGTCTTGGAAGAGTGGTAGATTTACTAGATTGCCCAAGTGCAACAGGAGAGGTTTTCGATTTAGATGACTTTCCTTCCATTTTGGAATGTAAAAGTTCATCTGCTGAGGCAAAAGGAACTCTTCCATGTGATTTGCCAGAGTAGGTTTCCTGGTCAGATGATAAGATATCAGAAATGGCAGAATGAGGTACGCTAGACGTTTGGTCATCATCTGTCAAATCCACCGATGGTTGTCTCATTCTTCCACTGGATTGCACAGTTTTGCGAGCATCAGCTCTAGACCCACCATCCGAAGATCGACTTTTAGTTTTCTTTTCCATCTTTTCTCTGGCACTCGTTGCAGAAGACTTTAAAACATCTTTTGAAGGGGAACCAGAGGAACATCTATCTTTATATAAGGTTGTAAAACTCTTCCGCTTCTGCGTGGATTTTCTTTCCGTGTCCCCAGTAACGAGACTGATTGTGCTGGCTGTATCTACATCTGATTCTGGTGATATGGAATTATCTCTGTTGTAGCTAGGAGTCTCAGGACCTTCATCAGTTTTATTTTCTTCACGCAATTTAGCTTCGAGGAAAGCCATTACAGCTTCCGTGTCTTTTAAAATGAGCGTTGTATCTAGACTGGAATCAGTGTCCATTGAATCACTTCTGTCACGTAACCTGTTTGCAGATGCTAAAGGGGCAGCAGATCCACTTTGCTTATTAATGTGAGGAATAAGTTCTATGGGTATATTTGTGCTAGGCTTATCTATGGTAAAACTACCTTGCCTCACTAATGGTTTGGAAGATTCCTTTTTTTCTCCTCCAGGTGCTTTGGGACTTTGTCCTTTAATAGTTTCCTCATTTCTTCTTCTTTTTCCCTCACTCTGTGCCAACTTCATTTCCGCTTTATCTGTAGCATATCCAGGAGCTTTGTCTTGATTATCTGAAGTTTTGGGTGACACAGCAATCTCCTCCCTGCCTTTCTCAACCTGGTTTGCAGCAGGTTTTGTAGAGGATAGTTTTGCGGGTGCCCAGTGTCCTTGCTCCTTTCTTTCTTGTTGCTGAATTTTTGCTAAAGCTTGTTTCACCACAGAAGTTTCTCTGCCAGTTTCAACTCTCTCTTTACTGGAAGAGTTGGGAAAAGAAAAAACTTTGTCTCCAGTAGCTTTGGGTGAAAGACCATTCATTGTTCTACTTGACTTGGCTATACTTCTGCTGTCAGCATCTGAGGCACGACCTGGAGTTTCTTTCTCCTGAAGTTCAGTGTCTTGCTTTTCACCTATTTCTGATCTCTGATGAGATGTACTTTTTGCTTTGGAGCTTTCATTCACTTTCTCCTCTTTGGGAAGCTGTGGAAGCGTCCTCCTCTTTCGCTCACCTTGGCTGGTCATTGAAGCAGCTGAACCAGCGCTTCGAACAGAAATACCCGACTCACTGATGTCTGTGTCTAAAATGAAAAAGAAAAAAAAATAGCTGAGAAGTCATTCAACAGCAAGGTAAATAGAAACATTAAATTCTGAAGACTGCATAACACTAATAAAACCACATAAAACAGAGCTGAAGAAGTCACTAGTCCATCCCTCTGCCTGTTTTATGGCAGGATCAATTATACTTAGACAAATATACGTTTAAAAACATTTAACAAGTTCTTAAAAATCTCAGTTGATGGAGATTTGATTATGCCTACAAGCTATTTGGGTCGATAACTCTTTAAATAATTTTCTTATTCTTTGGAGAAAGTCCAACTTATGTTAATTTAGACCACTACTGCTTTCCTATTCTCATTAGGCATCATTTCCTCTGCGCAGGAAAGAGTGGAAACACTCCACTTATTACAGAGTGGAAACTATGTTTGTGAATTACATTAACCACCTCCAAACTATAATAAGTTGTACATAACTATCTATATTATTTCATTTCACTGTTGCAATATATTTTGTAATAAAACACGAACAAAATCATGTGCTAACATAATTTTAGAATGGGTATGTCCTAATTAAAAAGATTACATGTATAAAAAAAAATATTTCTGTATGAGTAGAAGTAGAATGTCAGTGTGTCGTACAAACGAACAGTTCATTCTACACAATCCAAAAAGCTGATGTGTCTATCAAAGCAATGTCTAAAAGGTAGCAATGGAAATACTGCAAGGAACCATTTCTGGTTTATCACAGAGACGTGACCAGGACATAAAGAGGCATCTTCCAAAAGTGTACTTCCTAAAACTAGTACATCGCAGGAAAAGGGAAGGAGTCATTTCAGCAGCAGGGTAAGAATGCAAAGACAGAACAACACACAGACAGAATTTCTTCCAAAACATGAATAATTTTGGCTATGACTGAACAATGACCTGTTTGTGTGGCATCTCGGGCTAATTACTACCTTATTGACACTCCGTGACTGTGTGCTGGGAAACGGAACACTTCGTGAACGTTTGTGTCATTCTTGCAGAGGAACTGTGGTATTTTTTCCCGCTTCATTGGCATTTCGGTATATATGTTGCATAATGTGGGCTAGGATCACTCCCATATTAAAAGGAAAGTTTTCATAGATACAAGAATTTGAGCTACATGAGATATGCTCTCCCTGAAATCAAACTCTTTTAGCCAGCAGTGTACACTGGGACTGTATATCTGAACCTAAAGTTTTGTGCTCCCACAGTACGTTAAAACAGTTACACGATGAATCACTGTTATATCAGCAAACCATTACAACGGGGAGCGGAAAGGAAGTCTTACATTCCTAAACACATTCAGCACCAGATTTCAAAGCTACTGAGCGGAGTGAGATCCCCCTCCTTCCTCTCTACTTGCCTGGTCCACAGCTCAAGGTCTTGTCTCACCGAGGGGCTACAGCCTCTCCCTGCTAGACCTCCCCTCAAGAAGGCGGCTGCAGTGCTGGGAGACGCTCTTTCAGCACTACTGAAAAGCCATACTCATGAAGAAAGAACTTACTATGACTGAGACAGCAAAAAGAATGCTTTTAACCCAAATAAGACACTGTAGTATAGAAATCATAGAATCATAGAATCAGAATGGTTTAGGTTGGAAGGGACGTTGAAGACCATCGAGTTCCAACCCCCCTGCCATAGGCAGGGACACCTCCCACCAGACCAGGCTGCCCAAGGCCACGTCCAGCCTGGCCTTGAACACCTCCAGGGATGGGGCCTCAACACCCTCTCTGGGCAACCTGGGACAGTGCCTCACCACCCTCACAGTGAAAAACCACGTGAAGTTACTTCAAAAAGGAAATTATCAGAAAAATAATTGCATCTGACGAACCATTCAATTAAAATGTGCTCACATATACTTTCATCTGCTGAATACAAACCTGAAGAGAAATTCAGTTACTAATTGATATATAACAGCAGCTTCAATTTGGAAGAAATTTCCAATAATATTTCAGTTTAACCTTCTTTTTTTTTTCCCTGAAATAGACAACTTATTTATTCAACTTTAGAATTAAGAACATGTTCTTTCTCTTCCTTTCATTGGGCCAGAATTAAAAGCTAACTCTTTTGAGAAGAAGCTAACTGGCTTTTTTCTGGTAAAGAATGAATTGTACAGGTAAGATCTCTATAAAGAGCATAGAAAATAGCCGAATTAATTTATTAGTGTTATCGAAAATCTGAGGGCAGCAAAATAAATTTATCACAAATACNATTAAAATAGGTACACAATGAATCACTGTTATATCAGCAAACCATTACAACGGGGAGCGGAAAGGAAGTCTTACATTCCTAAATGCGTTCAGCTCCAGATTTCAAAGCTACTGAGCGGAGTAAGATCCCCCTCCTTCCTCCCTACTTGCCTGGTCCACAGCTCAAGGTCTTGTCTCACCGAGGGGCTACAGCCTCTCCCTGCTAGACCTCCCCTCAAGAAGGCGGCTGCAGTGCTGGGAGACGCTCTTTCAGCGCTACTGAAAAGCCNCTTATGGGATTCAAGATTGAGCAGTTAGGACAATGGTTCAGGTCATCTAACCTGGGCCAGGAACAAGGGGAGTTATCTAAATTTGTCAAGAAACCTAAAATTTGCGCAGAAAAATATGAACAATATCATAATTGGGTTCTCCCCTCCCCCAGCTTTTTTCTTTCATATGTCATGTGGAATAGATAAACCCTTTAGAGAAATCGGTCACTACACTTTTACACTGGTCTGAAGACCCACAGCAGTGGTGGGGGAAAAAACAGCGAAAAACCAAAGAACTTGGTAATTTTGCTTCTGCAGAAGACCTGACCGCCGGGCAGAGGGCTGGGATCAGGTTTGCAGTCTAAGCAGTGAGAGAATCACACGGTTCCACTCTGAAAGCAGTAACGCCTTGGTTTTATCAGTTGAAACTGCAGTCTTCTGAGAGACTACCTTATCAGTCAAAGATGTAGTTTGCTCTGAAATGGTAAGAGACATATGGATTCTTGAAAATCTGAAGAAAGCCAGCAGCTATAACAAAAAAATAGGGAGCACACATTACACTTGCGAATGTAACTTCTGGGGAGAGAAAAAAAAAAAAAGAAACAAACTAAAAAGATGCTCAGAACTATAGAAAAGAATTATTCTACTCACCAACATGTAACAAGAGGTTATTAGACATGTGCTGTAGATGGTAGTATATCTTAAGAAGTGTTGTACACAGGAAAGCATTTCTACTTCTAAACCACATTTTTCTCCCTAATTAAAAATCTTTTAAAATCTGTTTTGACGCTGAAAATGTCAGTAAACTGGAATATGAGGAAATACTGGAATTGCAGGACAAAAAGGTCTCTCAAGTAGCAGACTAATAATTAGTTACTTCTTGATCACTAAACAGCATTTCACGTTCAGAATACGAAGCAATATGACATCCCTTTGTAGTTACCAGTTGATTTTTGTAACGAAGAGCTACATTAACTCCACCTCAATATACAAGTATTAGCAGAAAAAAGACACTGGAATTCTGTGTCAAATCATCATCTCTGAGGTGAAACTTAGAGGAAGAAAACAGCAGAGGAGGAGTGAGGTAAGCAACTCCTCTGTAGAGTGTAGATTTCCACTTAAAACTGGAAATGTGAATAGTGGAACTAATGAGAGACACAGCACCTGGCACTCACAAGAAAAGGAGATAAAGTTGTTCATCGCTGAGGGGAAAGTTTCTATGGTTTTCGAGAAACACAAAAGGTTTTCTATGTTTCCAAAATAAGTATGCTATGCTTCAGCTGAATGATGAAGTCTCAGGTTGGACCCTTTAACAATCAATCTATTAAAGTCCAATTTGGGGCCAGTACCAAGAAAGACGTAAGGAAAGAAACATACTATGCAGACTAACCCGAACGGCATTCAAGTCTAAGTTTCTTTAATACTAAATAGTTTTTATATTTTTCGTTTTAGTAACATTCAGTTTAATATTAGCGCTTTTCTGCCACGCCAAACAACACTACTGTTGAGCTCTTTTTTATGCTGTTTCTTCTCAACAACACGGAAGAAGTTCAGGTGAAGATGTGGCGCTAAGAGTAAAAAAGCTACTTGGGTAGGTACATAATCACCCTTTTCTCTCCTTCACAGGTTTCTTCAGCAGAAATTACGGCAACAAGAACAGCTTTTAATACCGTTTTCTAATGGAGCAGGCACAGATGACTCCAATCTGATGTCATCTTGGTCATGGCGCGTGTGATTAGCAGCCAAACTGGCCCACTGCGATACCCAACGTTTACCTCCAGGGGCAGCAGAACCTTCCTAAGGAAGAAGAAAAAGCAGAAGAAAAATTACAACTATTTGATAAAAAGCATGTCCTCTTTCCATTTTTTTTCCCTGCATAGACATGTCAGACACTATTTACCTGGAGGAAGCTGAAAAAGGAGTTTACCTCAATAAATTGCAAACACACAAACAAAATGTTTATAGTTGCAGAATCAGTACAGAATAAACGGCATTTTCTAGTGCAGAGAACTTTTAAACATCAGAACCTATATAAACTATATTCGAATGTGTAGTTTTAAAACCGGGTTAATTTCAGTCCTCAGCTCAGAAGAGCAGGAAAAAAACAAGGGGTGTGTGGGGGGTGTGTGTTCAAAACATAAAAAAGTGCTTCAGGAAGACACGAAAGTGACATTTTACCAGTTTAGAAGCCCCTCTTGTCCAGATGAAATATTGTATTTACTTCATTACAGAAAGACTACCTTAAGGACTGAAAGAGTAAGATAACTTATGATGGAAAGGAAAGGAAGATCAGGAAAGGAAGATTTGTTTGGCCTAAACAAAAAAAGAAGCAAAGATTAGTTTAAACCATCCTACTGGGTAACAGTGAAGTCAATGTAATCAGTATCTGATCATTTTTTTGCAGCTGACCTCGAAAGAAATTAATTTACTTTCTTGACGGTGAGCCCTTTGAAACCTTGAATATTTCTAAAATGTAATAAAAGTAAATATAAAATTAAATCATCTTCTTACGTTATGTTGTTATAGCATCCTAAGTATTTTTTTTATCAAAAACTGATTTCTAGATATAATGCACTATGAGTGTTTTAGCCGATATATTATAGCCTCTCTTGCTCACATCTCCAAAAAAGGACAGCACGCACACGCGCACACACACACGGGCTGTACACTATCAAAGGCTTTATAGAAGTTTACATCTTCTAATTTGTTGGACTCAGAAGACAAAGCACCGTAAATAACAGAAGTCATTGACTACAGTTCCAAAGGAGTCACATAGCCATAGGCAAGACAAAAGAGCAATCACAACTCAAGATCAACAAAAGAGATGGGAAGGACGTGGAGGTACCGGTAACCTGCTTAACAAGGACATTTGTAGGAGCTATTTCAAAGGTGAGCTGAAGCTTTACTGCCCGTTCAAACCTTGGCACTTCTATTCAAAACGCTGATTGTTGCCTCATGCCTCGGCCACTCTGGTATTCTGGTCTTTGACCAGGAACCATCTCCATAAATTTTATAAAATTTATTTAGCAGAAATGGAACGGTGAACAATGTCATCCAGTGCATGATGACTTCTTTCAACTTAAAAGTTACTTCGACATTTGAGAAGACTTGAATTTATGATCTTGAATTTCTCCTGATTAAATGAATGACCCTAATTAATACAAACAAGTGCAACATCACAAATCTCTTTCAGAATATTATGAATGTGGTAAGTCAGAGATGCACCAAATCATTTGTTTGAACTATGATACAAATTTGCACATTGTGAATTCATTTCTTAGAATCAAAATGTTATGAAATTCAAGCCTAATAACAGCAAAGGAAGGCAGTTTGATGTTTCTGTTATTTACGGGCATTTCTGACCACAACGCAAGGGAAAGGGTGCCAGAAAAAGTATTACAAAAACACCATTCAAAAATGTGCCGCGTCTATGCATTGACAACTACTGCTGAAGCCTCGTTTTTCTTTCTTATCTCTAAACTTTCTTTTCTCTATTTCCTGTCTGTACCAGTGAAGTTCCATCTTTAATAAAACAATTAATTACAGCCCAAACCAAGTATGACAGACGCCCCAATTATCTTTGCTACAGAAAACTTCTGCTAGTTCCTTGTGTACCACCCAGCCAATTCCAGAGGTACAGATATGATACGTACTGGAAATCTGAATT
Source organism: Anarhynchus alexandrinus (assembly GCA_008711295.1). Lineage (NCBI taxonomy): Eukaryota > Metazoa > Chordata > Aves > Charadriiformes > Charadriidae > Anarhynchus > Anarhynchus alexandrinus. Next base: position 3,076,551 of record VUYV01000081.1, read on the forward strand.
CCACTTCACAATAGAGAAATATATTAAGACTTCACAAATTAACTTCAGTAAAGGAATATGATAAATTACTTTTCTCTGAAAGTCATTACACTGCCAAAAAAATGTTTTCTACACAGCAGTGGATGTAAATGTGTGTTCTGCCAGCTCTCTCTCTATGTAAGTACAAACAACAAAGCTATGAAAAGCAGTTTCTTTTGATAGTAGTTTAAGCACATTCAAAAGGTGAAAGGTTTCTAAAACACACATTAGAAAAGTCACATTTAGTTATCCTAATGTTCTTCCTATAACCCATATCAATTTGCCTCTTACAGGCTCTCAAGTAAGCAATCCTCCAAATCTTCTCTTGAATACCAGAAGGAATTTCCTGGTCTTTCAGGAATGCTGCTTTTACATAAGCGATACCAGCGTTTTAACTTCACGTTAAATCTGCTTTCCCTTATGCTTATCGCATATACCAACTAAATTGGAGTAATAGATCTTCAGAAAATGTACCAATGGATTTCTGTGGACAGTATTCAGCCTGAAGATTTAGGGCTTCAGGTTCCACGTCTGAAAAAAACCCACAGTACACACACATGACACCTGGAAGCATCTCCATTACTTGGCATTTCAGAGCAGAATAACATTTTTTAAAAAATAAATTTCAACAAGCTGAATCAGAAAAAGAAAAAAAAAAGACTTTTCAGACACATACTCCAGTTATCTCGAGTCATCAGTTTGGTGGCCTTCTGTGCTGAGGTTACAGCATTGGTAGATAAGGGAAGAGCAACTGATGTCATCTACCTGGACTTCTGCAAAGCATTTGACATTGTCCCAGGTGACATCCTGGTCTCTAAATTGTAGAGACACGGATTTAACGGATGCACCACTCGGTGGATAAGGAATTGGTTGGATGGCCACACTTAAAGAGTTGCGGTCAATGGCTTGATGTCCAAGTGGAGACCAGTGACGAGTGGCATTCCTCAGGGGTCAATACTGGGACTGGTGCTGTTTAACATCTTTGTCAGAGACGTGGACCATGGGATGGAGTGCACCCTCAGCAAGTTTGCCGACAACACCAAGCTGTGTGGCGTGGTCGACATGCTGGAGGGGAGGGATGCCATCCAGAGGGACCTGGACAGGCTTGAGAGGTGGGCCCATGCCAACCTCATGAAGTTCAACAAAACCAAGTGCAAGGTCCTGTGTGTAGGTCGGGGCAATCCCAAGCACAAATACAGGCTGGGCAGAGAAGCTGTGGAGGCCCCATCCCTGGAAGTGTTCAAGGCCAGGTTGGATGGGGCTTTGAGCAACCTGGTCTAGTGGAAGGTGTCCTTGTTCATGGTAGGGGGGTTGGAACTAGATGATCTTTAAGGTCCCTTCCAACCTAAACCATTCTATGATCTCATGTTGTAAGAATCATATCATGCAATCCTTTTATATATTGAACTGCCATCTTAAAAGCAGTTCTAGTTCCTCCCCACTCTACCTCCTTCAGAACCACATTCCTCCAGGGATGATGTTTTGGTTTTTTTTTCAGATTTCCATACTCATTTTATTTACAGCCAATGTCTTCACATTTGTTCCTGGAACAGCACTGACATCTATCTCAAATAGTTCTTTTTCCTTTCGTGGCATTTCCTCCACTTATACAGCAAAACCCAGCAATTGTACCCATCTCAACTACTGCCTTGCTACACTAAATGAATTGTATCAATCTGTTCTTCTAAGGTAAATTTCCATCCCTTAATAATCTGAGTAGACCTCTTTGTACCTTCTCTAGTCCTGTATTCACCCTTCTTAAAGAACGGTAACAATTCTAGTGCCAGGATTTCAGAGGGAGTTTTACCAACGCTTTCTACGATGGCAACAACACTGCCCTTTTCTGCTGACGATACATTTTCAGGGTATCCAAGGGTCATATTTGCCTTTTCACAGCTATATGACATTGGTGACACAATCCTACGTTTCAGTATATCATCTAAGTTCAAACAAAAAGTATCAAACTTCAGACTGAATGGTTTGCTCTAGAGAAGCACAGGAAATGAGTGTAATTAGAGAGGACAAACAAAAGGAAATATGGCCTCTAAATACACACAGCAATTCTCCAATTCTAAATACAGCAAATATTTACTGGAATGAAGTTATTGAGTATTCAGAATGTCAGCAGTATTATTTATTTTATCTTCAGTGGAAAACCCACGAAATGGGCATTCAAAGTAGGAAAAGGAACATCGTAGTCAATGGCACTGATGAACCTGCAGATGCAGAACCAGGTTTCTAACTGTGCTGTAGTCTTAACAAAAAATTAAAAAAAAACCCCAAACCCCAAACCAAACAAAACCCAGGTATGTCCTTAAGATGCACAAAGACAATGGTGATAAACCATGTATTATGCAAGAACTGTGGTTAGCATAGATAACCGGCCACTGAAAATTAAATGGAAGCTGGGGAGATAAATCATAGCCCAAACGTCTGCAGTATTCGTATTAATCAAGATCACATAGTAAGAATAACTAATAATAATAACAACAACAATAATTTTCTCTTTGTTCTCTATTGTATTAAACTTTTGTTCTTCAATCACACTTACCTTGGTTGGCAAGTGGCAGCTTATAATATAGAAAATAAAAACATTGAAATATTTTAAATAGATGGATTTAGTACTTTTACTGCCTATCTATAATCACTGAAAAAGAAAGAACCAGTGCATGCAGGCTCCATCCAACTGTGTCAGACATTCCCTCTGCATTTTATTTAGTCTCATGACATACACTGCTCCAAAGTACCAAAGCTTGTCACATCAAAGGAAAAGCTGAGAATGTCTTCAAAAGAAAAGCGGTTTTTAGGTCCTTTCCAAGCACGTTAGTCACAATACTTCACAAGCGCTGTAAAGTTAAGATATTTAAGTTCAGAATAATCTTTCCACTCCAAAATTGTTTTTAGAAAATCTTCATAATTTCCCAAGCTACCTTTTCCATCTTCCTGAACTGCAATCTCTTATATTTTTATTCTCTGCTTTTTTCTATGTCAATTGTGTTCTGAATTTGCCTTACTCTGCTAATTGATCTATAGGTACAGCTGTGACGGGCAGCTGGAACAAGGTTCACCCGCAATCTGAGTGGATGCAAGCCTGGAACACTGAGCTACCCTGTGGTTGCCTGACAAGTCAGCCAAGATCTTAAATAAGGTCTATTAACTTACGATCTGCAGCTCAGTAATGCAGTGAGTCTTCCAAACCCCACATGTATTAAAGTTTGTACATAATGAGAATGTCATACCTATGTCCTTTACAAATCAAACTCATTTGCCTGTCCCTTTCCTAATGATAAAACAAACCGAATGTAAGTTTTGGTAATAAGACTTTAAATATTACCATCTTCTCTCAGTAGTTATCCTCATCGTTGTTTTCCCATTATGAAACTACAAAACACATCTGTTTTTCTGAATTAGCTTCTCTTTTACGTCTACATATGAATCAACCAAATTCTATTTTTAATTTTCTCTAGTAAGCTTTTTTCCATCTTCATCTATCTTCATCTCTTCTGACACTAACTCTTGCTACATCCACATTGCTTGTCAGTTTTGCTCCTGTACCTTCAGAACAATTTTCATTTTTCCCCTATCGTACCTTGTAATAATCTTGTAAATTAAGACTATGCCAAATAACCCATTCCCTTCCCAATATAAGACCACCTTTCTATTCAGCAAAGGACTCACAGTAATAAAAAGGCAACATTTATTGTAATTTCAACCTAAATCAAAGCCAGTTTTAGTATGCCATTGCCAGAAGGATACTTAAACCTGCCCTATGGTTACAGAAGTCTCAGTCTTCTAAAATCAAACCCTGTTATTTACAAAATATGACACCTGGAAAGCTCAATTATGTTCATGAAATAAATCATATCTTCTTCCGCTTATGAAATTATAGAAATGGAAAAATATCAATACTTTTAATAATCTTGAAAACTGATATAGCACAAAAGAGCTGAATGCTGCAAAAGGCACGAAAAAGAAGAGAGAGAAAGACTGTGGTTACAGATTCATGCAGAGAGGCAAGGTGAAAGTCAAAGTTTGTCAAACTCTTCCACACCATATGCCCACGCTGTATGGCAATCATTTCCTTGGAGCAGTAACCTTAGGCGAGCTATTCAAAGATACTGATCTAGATACAGGAACATACTCAGTGTGCCAACATTGCACAGTAGCTAAAATACACCCATGATAAAGCACACCTTCTCTAGGAGAAACAGATTCCTACAGACTAAACCCAATATATTTGCGTAGCAGGCACACAAAGACATACTTGAAGCTCTTGATATATTCCAGAAAATTTGCTTATTGATAGAGTTTGCTGATTTAAAGGATCGTACTTCAGAAACAGTTTGCCACGGCAAACATGAGCGTGGTGTACTTTGTGACTGTTACCAGACTAATTCTTCTCCAGCGTAAGCCTGTTCTGTTCCCAACACATTTTAAGTTATAGCTTATCCATCACAATGATATCAGAATGTCTCCCAAGATTCCAATGTGAAACACGATTAACATTTAGCTTCTGGGCATATTCTGAGTCATATATAAAGAACAGTCATTTTCCTTTGCCTCATCTTTCACCAAGCGGTTAAATTATACTGCTTCTGAGGCAATTAACATAAGTCACTTCCCCTGAGTGGCATCTCACTTGAGAATTCAAACCATGAATGTAAAAAGCTGAAGTCCTCCGGCTTTGGGAAAAGGTCTGAAATGTATTACCCACCGTGTTTTTCCTGTCTGACTTTGTATCACACAACAAACGCATATATATTATTTCTGAATGGTAATAGAGTTGATTTGGGCTATAAAACACACCAGCTTTTCCTCAGTTCTGCTGCATAACTTACAAAAAGTGTACACTGAGCCGATACAATTTTGCGAGGAAGCTCCTGCTACATTTCCAATACACTGGTGTCAGCGCACACAGAAAGGCAGCAAAGTTTAGAACATCTTCACAACGTAACGTGCCTCTGACAGAGAAGTTTTGATAATGCAATAACGGCCTAAGAAAAATTATACTTATAGATCTGAGCTAATGTTTTCTAGGCAAGGGTTGGTTTTTTTTGCTGTTCAACACTTACTGGTCAGTTATTAGTGCTCTCTCTTATTGGAAGAAAAAAGAAGACCGTCAAAAATTAAATTCTACCTCTGTGTCAAGAAATCCAGTTGTACTCAGTGGTCTTTTTTCTTCCAGCACTACTGTAGCAGAATTTATAGCCCAATCTTTTACTAAATCTTTCTGGTTCTCGTTGATAACAGGCCTATTATAATCCTGGCTGTCATCCACTCCAAATACCTGAAAATGAAACAAACCATTATATACATTAACCCAATACCATCCTGATACAACGTTCAATGTTAATGGATGGATGGTGGCATGCTAGATAGTGAGTTTAAATCATTTTTGTAGTATTACGCTTATCTGTCATCTTGGTGACATCTACAAATTAAATAGAAGAAATTTCTATGGCAATTAAAAGAAAAAAGCAGAAGTCTATGTCAACACTGTGAGAATTCAAGGAACTGATAGTTGGAATGGTCAGATATGGAAAAAAATGACACTGATGAAAGAAATAAAAGGTAAAGGCAAAATCATTACAAAAACCATTTTACAGTCCATTTCCCAATTCAGGAAAAACTGGAACCACCCAATTTTCACATTTACGCTATTATCTAGTGGAAACAAGAAATACAAATGCTTACATCTGCTATTGATACGCTTATTGAATTATTTCTCTAACAAAAACAAAATTTCAGTTTTTCATTTGTTAGGTACTTAGCAGATGTTAAACTCCACCAGGTCTCACAAACCACGTAGACACATCTCATTCAAGACGCGGTTTGCCACGGTTCTTCTACTACACTGCTTCCTACTGATTAATCTCTTCCACCTGTGCGAGTAATTTTCCCAAGAGATTTTAAAATCACTGCTCAGAGAAAAATACTAGACAAATGTTATTACCAAGGCAATTTAGTCACGAGGACTTAAGCAAGAGAGCCGGCATATGGTCTGTCAAATTTCTCATGAGTCATAGATACTACGGAATATGAATTGCTTTCAGAATTGATGTATACTTCAAAGATATTTTAGAGAATACTTTGTATCTCGGAAACATATAATTTATAAAATTTATAAATTTCTGCCTAAGAAATAAATTCACTACTGTACTACTAAGGACTTGGACATAAAAAAATTACAGAATAAAACTGGCACCCATCCCCTCCCCCCCATTAACATCGGCTGCTAAAAAGAAACTGTTAACATTAAAAGTTGTTTTGTCTTAGAGAAAGACAAAGAAAAAAAAGAAGGAAATTACCTTCACAGACATTATCCTCCTGTAAAAAATACTACTAGTGCAAAAGAGAAAAAGAGATACAGGATTTTTTTTTCCCCCAAATTGTTTTGTAACTCTGATTTGAACAGCAAAGCTAGAGGAGTGGTTTATTAAAATTCTGAACAAGGTTAGTGTATTTAAAAAGGATTCACCACTAGATGGCCGCAAATCATAACGTTTTTAGTGTCCGAGAAGCAGATGAAGGAAAAAAAAAATAAAAATTAGGCACCCCGTCATTCAACTCCTGCTTATGCTCTTTTTAATGTCCAGAAAGATGTTGCCTTAGCATTTTATACATTTATAACTGAGGAAGATTTTACAAATGCATTGGATTTGTATTTTGCTCTTGTAAGAAAAGCCTGCTTTCTGCAATTCTCAAATTCAGGCAATGCTCCCCAGTTTTCAATTAATACATAAATCACGTCTAGATACACTTATGCACCAGTTGCTGTATTTCATAAAGATTTATTTTCTTAAAAAAAAAAGGTGTGATATAACTTAAGTCGTCTCTTTAATGATATACTTTTAATTTGTACAGTTGTAGCAATTTTTGAAGATACAAACTGGTTATCATCGACTGCCTCCTTTCTTTGAATATATCACTATTCTGCAGCCACTTTTTTCCTCGTTTAGTGTAGTTCCACTGATCACAGAGTTTTACATGTTCTTTTAAATGAAAGGAAATTCTGATTTTATCACATAAGCACCTGAAGGAAAATATGAATTCAACACCTCCATATCTAATCAGCACTACAGGACTAAATTGCTTCCTGTAAATTGCTTCCTATTATCCGGTGACACATTCACCTACCACGTCAAATTTCTATACTTGTATCAAAACCAGCAGCACCTAAGGATTCTTGCTTTCAGCCTTACCTTTCCTATTTAAGAAAATTTTGTTATTCTTCTTCTATTACTGAAATTACTGGAAAACCCAATCTGAATATTGCCTATTTTTTCTGTGCAAGGCAATACGGGTAGCAACAAGACCCAAGTAATAGAATTACCTCCTAATACTCCCTCTGTATATACAGTGTGGACATCATAGGCCAGAAAAGATACACAAAATATTTGGGGACGCTATTACTAGAAAGAAAGGGAAAGCACCTTCTTCAGTAAACGTGCATTTTTGCACTACGCATTCATTCTACACGGAGGAGCAGCGGTATATGCGTGCACCTGCCCTGTCGAAGCTCCACTGCCACGCAGCAGTAAAGCTCCTCTTCTCAGCAAGAACGCAGAGATTCACCCAAGTGTGATCTACTCCAAAGACTAAATTTCAGAACTGCGAAACATAAAGGCCCTTTGAAAACAATGGTATTAACACATAATTAAGACTTTAAATATGAATCATAGAATCATAGACTGGTTTAGGTTGGAAAGGACCTTGAAGATCATCGAGTTCCAACCCCCCTGCTATAGGCAGGGACACCTCCCACCAGACCAGGCTGCCCAAGGCCACCTCCAGCCTGGCCTTGAAAAGAAAAATGAAGACTGTGCAAAAGATAAAACAACTCATGTTTAGCATTTGACAAAATCTAGAACATCGTTTGCACATCTGTCATACATCTTGAGAAACTGACTACTATCAGAATTTCAGGATTAACCAATCCACTTACATTGTTCACCAAATAATGAAAATATACCCTCACTAGAAACAGCCATGGAATACCCTGAAGGTTTCTATTGGAAATCATCTCTCTCCCATTTAGAAAACCGCAATTTGTATTTGATGGGTTGCAGTGATAAGGTACGTGTGCAGTGGGCTGTTGTGATGGACACCTGAATGGACAGACACCTCTATCTTCCTACCAAGACAGAATGACATTCTCCATAGTTTCCAATTCTTCTCGTCTTTCTGTTCTTTAAATATCTTCGTGATTTCAAAGTCATTTAAAGGAAGTCGAGGAAATAACGAAACCAAAAACATCCTGAAAAAATGCCAATGACACCCATCGCTCCATTTTTTATCTATTTATACAAAAAGACTGAAGTCTCTTTCAGTAAAGTCTGTATTTGCCAGAAACAGCAGCTACAGCTTTAAACAGAAGCAACCACCATCTACATTTTGATTAACTGTTTTGGGGAAGAAAATGATGAAGCCAGATTCTGAGATACAGGTTTGGACATGGTGAGATGTTTGAAAAATCAGAAGAATGCCTTTTTTTTTTTTTGTTCTATTTTTGATAAAGGAGGTAGAGAGTCTATGCATTCTATGACCAAGAACTTTCCCAACCATCTCAAATCACGTGTATTCAGCACACAGCTGTCAATGAAAAAAAGAGGTCTCCTAAATCTTTTACACTTTTTTCTATCACTGTAAACAATAAGGACTTTCACAAAATAACGATCTTGTTTTTTTGGAGAGAGTCTGCGGGATGGGGAGTAATGTTTATTTTTTAACTTAGACAGCTGTACATACCATGAAGAAAACACTTCCTAGAAATCTTTAAAAAAAAAACCCAAAAACAAAACAAACAAACAAAAAAACCCAAACCCACCCAGATATTAATGCTGATTTTTAAAGAGATGACATTTAGAAATTAAACTACTGGAGAAAAAGATTTCCAAGCTAACAGCTTCCTATAAGCAATCCTTCTGGAAAGTTAAAGTTTTCTGCCCTGCTCTGTCCTATTGTTTATTTTTATGAAATTATATTTTAGCAGGAGGAGTAGATTAGTTAATCCTGAACTCTTCAAGTTTCATAAAGTTACAAAACAAAAAACAAGGATAATAATTTTCACAGAAACCCTGAAATCTGACCGAAAAGATCTAGGGACTGCACCAATCTACCCCATTACATAGGGGTCCTGCGGGGTCTTCTGCCACACGACTCTAACGGCGGAACTGTCAGAAACATCCTATAAACTGTGGTGGTGGTGTTTAAAAATAACTACTTTATTGTTATGAAGCATGAAACAATTTCCATTGCAAATCAGGACATTCGGAATTGGCAAGGGAATGACCACAACGTTACTGTAAGAAGTCAAGCCCTGTTTATGAAAAGTAGTCAACATAATTTTGGTTAACCTGCAGTCCACTTGACCTCTCAAGCAAATGGATTAACAGGTGATAGACAGACTGCATCCAGTTTCGGTCCCCCCAATACATGAGGCATTGTCTAACTGGAGGGAGCTCAGCAGGGGCCACCAAGATGGTCAAGGCTGGAGCACCTTCCTGTGGGAAGAGTTTGGGGAAGCTGGGCTTGGTTAGTTTGGCCAAGGGAAGGCTTTGGGGTGCCTATGGGGTGTGTATCAAGATGACCGGCAGGCTCTTCACACTGGCGCATGGCAGGAGGACAAGGGATAACTTGCACAAGTTGAAACAACAGAGGTTCAGATGGAATATAAAGAAAAGCTTTTTCACTCTGAGGACAGTCAAGCAAGGTCGCCTCGTCTCTGTCCTTGTAGGGTGTGAAGGCCCAAATGGATAAAGTCCTGGGCGATCTGTCTGACCGCAAAGCTGATCCTGCTTTGAGCAGGAGGTTAGACTAGAGACCTCCTAAGGTCCTTTTCAGCTTATGTGGTCCTACAATCCTTAATAACAGCGATCCCAGATAATAACTTAGCATCTCAGGTCAGCCTTTTAGCTCAAAAGAATCAGTCTTGAGAAAGCCCAGAGGGAAATCCAATAAATTCTCAACTGCGGAACTGCTAACGCTATGGCTGACATATAACGAAATCTCCTAAATCAGCAGGGAAAAAGGCAGTTCCCAAAACATAATTTTCAATTTCAAAGCTATGAACACTAAACTCTCCAAAGATCCCCCTGTGATACTCCACTTACATTCTGTGGTTCCGTAAGTAAAACAAAGGGACAAAGGAGCATGCTAAAACCACAGCAAGCCCCAAAGCCCAGTGCTGTTACTTGCTGGAACGCAAACTCAGCCTGAAAAGTACGGAGGCGAAGTACAAAATAACTGATGACAAAACAACTGCACCTTCACATAGATATTAATAAATTCCACCACTTATCTCAGCGAGTTTTCCAATATTGTAACCGAGAACAAAACTTTATCTAAAGAAAGCAGTAATTTTACAAATTCTTTATCCAACAACAAACAAGAATTAACAAAAATCTATGTAATGCAATGCAAGCAAGATGCGATCACTGCAAGAAGTGGCGGCGTATTTTTGGAGACAGCGTGAGTTACAGGACCAAGCCTGAGCACACGCCTTGTTTCCTCTGCAAGGGCTAATTTTGTAGAAAGGAGAGTAATCTCTTTGGCAGGCCATACTCATTTCCCTGTGAAAACAGCTCATGACTCAGAGCACACCTGCTTCTCACAATAGCTGGAACACAGCTTTAACAGAAGCTCGCTTTAGTGACTGGGAATTGGTCTTCAGCACTCTCCCCCATCCCTCCCCGGCCCCGCAACAGATGACTTAATATCTTTTGTACCACAGATAAACTATACTAGCAGTCAATATAATGACTTTAATTATCAAAAGCGACGATTCTTTAAAACCACAGAAGCAGTTTTTCTTTATTGATAGATGTGAGACCTTTGAGAAATTAAAATAAAAACTGGACAGAAAAATTAATGGCAACGGGAACCATTTTTCTGAATCACAAGGAAGAAAATGGGTTAGCTAAAAAACCCAACAAAACCCCACTTGATGTTTTCCTTATGTGCTTTTTATAAACTTCAAAGTTCTTGAGTAAGAAAAAACCTTCTTCCGGCTGTATCTCATTTACATGCCTTTCAGAGTTCCTAACGTCAGGACTTTATGCTTACTTTAATTTCAGGACATTAATTTTAAAATATTTCATGGTGTATGAAGATCACACTGCAGTTCTACAATATTACAATTAGTACTTAGTGTCCACAGATCTAGTTCCTCCTCCAAATCGTTACTGAAGATACTGACATCAATGGAAAAAGAGGTCGTATTTGAGACTCCCAATAGATTTCTTCACTCAGTTTTACAACAAATTACGTATGTTAAAACAGGGATTCTATTCTTCTGCATACCTACTCACTACACAAAGCATTAGAAAGCATTTTGAAGAGCGCTAACGCAAACCAGGAACATAAATTTTATTCAAAATACAAATCTGAAGAATTCTATCTAGTTTTAAAATTTTGAGTTTCTAAAGTTTACCCAAGAGTCTTACTGTTGTGGTCTTAACACATATGCAGTACTTACTAATAATAGTAATAAGATTAGCAGAAAACCAACAAATAAATAATAAGGATTCTAGCTGCAATTCAGAAAGCTATAACTAGGAACCTACCTATTAATGATGGTATTTGTAAACTAAAAGTATTTGAGTAATTCCCCTTCTGTTCTTTCAGATCCTAACAACAGTTACAGGCACAATCTGGTGATGTATTTGAAAAGGATGATGATTTAAATGCTAATAATTTCAGTGTAGCCAATGTGCATACAAGGAGCAGAACAAAACCCAAAGACAAAAAGTGTCTAAAAGGGAATTCGAAGACGAACAGTTAAGAAAGCAAACTAAATCAAAGCTGGGCACAGGTAAGGGACAAGGGGCTGCACTGCACAGCGTATTAAAGACAGGACCACAGCAAAAGAAAACCAGGAGCAAGTGATTAAATTTGAAATAAGGTATTTGCCACTGTAAAGTGATGGGAATGTAAATTATGACAGCAATTATATATCACAAATTTTAGAGGAAAGGAAGATGATGAGTATATTTGATTTTCAGGATAGTCAAATAAAAGTACATTTCAGAAACTGAGCTGTGAACTGATATAGTCAGACCAGCAAGAAAGAAAAAGAAAAAAAGAAGAGGGAAGAGACATGAATTTGGAAACACAAGCAGGATTTGGACACAGTTCGGATGTACTAAGCAAGAAGGAGAAAGTGTAAATAAGCCACACTCAGAGGATGCTTGATTGATGGGAAAGAGGATTCCAGACAGCAGGGAAATGGAAGAGGCTTCAGATCCGTATCACAGATCATCTTGGCAATGCTGTGCTTAGTGTTCAGACCGAGCTCCTCGTGATTCTTCCAAATGAGGCAGTCCAGACATTCATAATTGGTTGTTAGTAGTCAGAGTTACCAATCAGATCGAAAAGGCAAAAGGCATTTTCTTGCCAGCTTTGAGAGAGCGTGATGAGCCAGAGCACAACGCCTAAACTCGCTTTGTGTTTAGCTACTGCATGAACTGTGTTTAACCAAGCTGCTTCTGAGCAGTCTGATTTTAATAGTTTTTGCTTGTCCTTGGCAGTTACCCTAGCCACGCCAGGCAAGCCGACTGTGTTCTGGGCAGCGGATATCTCATGAATAGCCATGGATTTTCACAGAAGCTGTTTATGTCATTTAAACTATATACTGAAGACATAGAATCAGATGCAAGACGCTCTGATATAAAAAAAGGTACATAATCAAATGAAAAGGACCGATGTGCCAACTCTAATAACTTCCTCTTACCAGATGCCAGTTACATATTTACATGCATACATATTTTGTACCTAATTGCTATAGTGAAGAAGTATTTTCTTTAGAATTCCGAATTCAAAAAGAAAAAATAAGTTCAGAGACTGTAAACGTCCTCCCCTCCCCTCAGAAGAAAAAAGATTACAAACATCCTCGGAACTCTTGACAAAATTTGAACACTCAGATGATTCGATGGGCTTCAACTCTTCTACTTTTCCAGCATTGTATTCATTAAATATGGTCATTCTGCAACCAAGACTCTCTGTGGGGCTAAAAGGCACTCTTTCTAGAAGAAATTGCTGAAGCGATGCTAAAAGCAATTAAACCCAGAGGGTGTGTAAAGACAGAAGATCTGGAAGTCATGTACTGAAAGTATATATATCTGTCTTCGTTCCTTAAACAGTCATTGAAACATGCTGAGGCTTTTTTTTTTTTAATTCTCCTAACTTACTCCCTGTCCATTGATTCTTTTCAGGCAGTCTGTCATTTGTAAGACTGCAAAAATTTACCAAGAAGAGTTCCGTAATGTGCACGTTACCTCCACAACAAGAGGAGTTATTATAACACGTATGTTAAGTGTTGCAATGAAAACAATTCCCCCTCCCTGCTCCACTTGCACTGTAATAAGGGTTTGGATGAACATAGTTTTAGTAAAAGAGTTCAGAATATACATTTTCTAAAAAAAACTTGCAGATCTTAAAATAACGTTTGATATACGGCTCCATGTTTTAAAAACATTCCCTGCTGTGCATTGCACACTATTTACAAGTGATAGAAAACGTCTGAATTAGTGTACACTTCTCACAGAACTAGACTGATATTTCATAGAATCATAGACTCATAGAATGGTTTAGGTTGGAAAGGACCTTGAAGATCATCGAGTTCCAACCCCCCTGCCAGAGGCAGGGACACCTCCCACCAGACCAGGCTGCCCAAGGCCACGGCCAGCCTGGCCTTGAACACCTCCAGGGATGGGGCCTCAACAACCTCTCTGGGCAACCTGGGCCAGTGCCTCACCACCCTCACAGTGAAAAACTTCTTCCTAATGTTCAATCTGAACCTGCCCTCTTCCAGTTTGAAGCCATTCCCCCTCATCCTATCACTCCATGCCCCAGTAAAAAGTCCTTCCCCAGCTCTCCTGTAGGCCCCCTTTAGGGACTGGAAGGCCGCACTAAGATCTCCCCGGAGCCTTCTCTTCTCCAGGCTGAACAGCCGCAACTCTTTCAGCCTCTCGCACTTGATCTTCACCTACAGTGGGCGGTTCTCCATTTTCCCAATCCTCGCCTTTGCATTCTACGTCACGGGCAGTGCGGCTGCAGTCCTTGACAGTGAAGACTGAGGCAAAAAAGTCATTCAGTACCTCAGCTCTGTCTCTGTCCCGGGTAACCAGTTCTTGCATTTCCTTATGGAGAGGGCCCACATCTTTCCTAATCTTTCTTTTCTCGCTGACATACTTAAAGAAGGATTTTTTGTTTGTCTTAACGTCCCTGGCCAGATTTAGTTCTATCTGGGCTTTAGCTTGTCTAACCCAATCCCTGGCTGCTCGAACGATTCCTCTGTGCTCTTCCTAGGCTACCCACCCCTGTTTTCACTGCCTATAGGCCTCCTTTTTCCTGTTGGTCATGTCCAGGAGCTCCTTATTCATCCATGCAGGCCTCCTGGCTTTTCTGCCTGCCTTCCTCTTTGTAGGGATGCATTGCTNCCTTGTTGGTAAGATCAAGGTCCAGCATAGCTCCTCTCCTCGTTGGCTCCTCAACCACATGGAGAAGGAAGTTGTCCTCAATGCAATCCAAGAACCTCCTGGATTGCCTATGCTTGGCTGTGTTACCCTTCCAACAGATGTCGGGGTGGTTGAAGTCACCCATGAGGACCAGGGCCTGTGAACATGATGCCACCCCTCTCTGTCTACAGAGGGCTTCATCCACTCGGTCTTCTTGGTCGGGTGGCCTGTAGCAGACCCCCACTGTAATGTCCCCTGCTCCCGATCTGCCTTTAATCCTGACCCATAGGCTCTCAGTTGGCTCTTTATCCATCCCTAGGCTGATCTCCATGCATTCCAGCTGCTCGTTGACATATAAGGCAACACCGCCTCCTCGTTTCCCTTGCCTGTCTCTCCTGAGAAGCCTGTAGCCTTCCATGCCAACACTCCAGTCATAGGAGTCATCCCACCAAGTTTCTACGATGCCAATGAGATCGTAGCCTTGGAGGCGTGCCCACATCTCTAGCTCCTCCTGTTTGTTCCCCAATATATACAAATACAACAATGTAATAAAATACCTACTTATGATTTTGTCACTCTTACTTTCAAAATATTTAGAATAACATTAATCTTAAGCTTGTCAGTCCATAATTCTTCATTTAGCAGTTATTTTATGCTTAATACAATGTTTCATGCTGTCTGCAGGATTATTGATAAAACTTCAAGGTTTGCGACAGAGAAGCCACGATCCGGTAAACAAGCTGTATGAACGCCTAAAGGAACCACAACAACAAATCATTCCAAAGTACGCAGTCCTCGAAGAACACATTAGCCAGTAACGTAGTATAGTATGAACAGACATACCCTGGGAGCAAAAAGAGTAAGGAGATTCCATTTTATTACAATTTTATTATATATGGTAATATATTTTACGTATACTCTTTGCATAGCGTATAATCAAGTAAAATTAAAGATGATAGCATGTACATTAAAAACAAGATCATTACTATTATGGCCTGGCTAGCTATATAAACAAAGACTTTAAAACTGCATCCTTTTCCAATATAAAATGAACTGCAACATGATCTAAAATATGAACTTTGCACTGAAAGCAAAACCAGTAAATGGTTACAATAATTCTTCTTGAAGATGGCAGAAGGATGGATTGAGGTTTGATTTTGGTACTTTTTTCAAGTTTTACTTCTGGTTGGGAATCAGAATGTTGAATTTGAAATCTAAAAGTACTTTGCTGATGAAAAATAATTCATTATTTATCAGGAAATTTTATATGAATATAATAGAAGAAAACAATTTTGGGACCAAAGAAAACTTTATCTAAGCCCAATGTTTCCATATGCGTATGAGCTGCTATAACATTCCAGATTCCCTGGTTAGCTATGCTGATGAGAACTGAAACATATATATAGCCTCTATTCTGTTCCTTCCCTTCCCACACATGCACAGAAGAGTTTAACTCTGCTATAGTAAGTTCTACAAAGTTTTTCCATTCAGAAATACCCCGAAATGAAATTGGCTGAAGAAAAACACCAAAAAACCCTACACAAAACAAACAAAAAAGGACACCCCCCCAAGAAAACCCCTGAAGAGCTTGCAAAAAACTCATTGAGTTGCTTTTTATTTATTGCAATAGCCTCAAAGTATTTAATATTCCAAACACATCCAGAATTATTTACACATTCATTTATTAAAATTTATTACTGGTAGTATTTTGCTTTATTGAAAAAAGGAATCTCATTAGCCTGATAATTTGCAGTCTTTTTATAGCATCAAAAAGGCAGATGAACTGCAGAAACCTAATTTTGAATTCTTTCATCCACTGACAGACTTACCTTTTCTGTGGACTAGGAAGATTTTTTAACCTGATATGATGGCTGAGAACAACTTCCTTCTAACAGAGCAAATCTGGTTATTTAAAAAATGTAAAACAGATAGAGAATTTACAACTTGGTGCAAAATTGACAGCAATTGCTAAGTGTTAATAGGAAAAAGCACTGAACCTATCTAAAGGACAGAATGGCTGGATGTTAAGGAAAAAAAATAATCCTTTGACTGCCCCATTTACTTGTGTATTTTATGTCTTAAAATTAACACTGAAAATATGTTCTAAATCAAATCCAAATTCTGAATTTGTTTTATATTGTACTTATCCGTCAGCTGCAACAAGAAGAGTATTGTTCTGCTAGAACGAATTAGGGCTTTCTGAAGCTATTTGAGAAGAGCCTGTTGTATGCCTGGTATGTTCAAGGTGGTCCTTGCAGTATGTAAGAGCAGCTTTTCTTCTTTACACGTTGATGAAATTGCTCTCAATGGTAATTTAAAAAAGAGCTCTACAAGTATAAATAGAGAGCCAGCATCTATTATTCAGTCATAGCTTTCTTTCATCTTGTTAAGGTATTTATTTTCTAAATCTGTTTGCCCACTGACCAATTCATATTTCTCTATGAATGGGACATTTGAACACCTGGATGTAGAAATACCATTGGCTAACGAAAGTACTTTTAGTAAGCAAGGTTTACTGCTATTTTTCAAGTGTTCTCTATTTATAAAGAACATTAAGACACAACCATATGTTTATACTGTAAAGAACAAGTGAAAAGATCGCATGAGTTTGTGAAGAATAGCACCGATCTTGCTTAGAATTTGTATTTTGTAAAACAAAGGTAACAGGACCATATGGAAACCCATGACAGAAGAAAAATGCAATTAAACTTAGTGAGAGACGAGGGAAACATACAACCCATTTTCATACCAGTAATACTGGCAGCATTCACTCAATCTCTATATATCAGAAAACCAACACAGTTTGAAAGAAACAGCAAGAATGTCAAGTTACTAAAAAGAAAATGAGTCAGAAGTCTTAGAGGATGTGTTTTGGAGAAAATGTCAATAAGACGAGATGGAATTTGTGTCCATGGATTTGTGTTACTTGTGCAAAGCACAGCATTATCCTATGTAAGCGCAGGAATACCGTGGAGATAGCATTCTCACCAGCTGGTTGACCAACCGGAGAAGGCAGTTACAGTGGGGAACAGCTGAACATTGTAACTTATATTGTGACTTGAAATTATAACCACTGTCTCTACAATGGGAGATATCTCCATTCAGAAATATCATTAAATGAAATTTGCTTAAGCAAAAACAAACAAAAAACCCCTAAGCCCTACCCATTTTTCTTCTAGGATAGTTTCATGTTTTGATGTTTGCCCTGGAAATGTACATGTATATGTATTATATTTTAAAACAGAAACAACTGTGAAATCTTCTTATGATGACTGCTTCTCTGTCTCTGCCTAACAACATAGCCAGAGATTTCTCCTAACCTCTACAAAATATGATGTTGCTGTTTATTTTTTATACTTATTATTTAATTTTTAAAACTTATTTTTTTTAGTTATTCTTCAAGATGTTTTTTTTGTTTAGCTAGAGAAACGTGTTTAGAATTGGTGTGTCATAAGCAACCTGTTCAAAGCTGGCCACAAAGCAGTGATAGTTACTTCCTCTGACAAGATCTTTAAGATTTATAAATAAAATTCAAATAACAGCACAGGAGAAATAATTATTAGTATTCCTGAAATAATAAGTAATTACATCAATTCCTATCATGGCTGATCTAAGCATAGAAGTTTTAAAATACAATCAATCCAAATGATTAACTGACATCCAAGTGAAACAGGAACAACCTTTGGAGGACCCCAAGGTACAGGTCTGGCATCTTTTTTTATTTTATGTTTACAACTGAAAACTATCTGCTTATTATTTTCATGACGTACTTTATTTTTCCACCCTCAAATC
The DNA here is from genome assembly GCA_008711295.1 of Anarhynchus alexandrinus. Classification (NCBI taxonomy): domain Eukaryota; kingdom Metazoa; phylum Chordata; class Aves; order Charadriiformes; family Charadriidae; genus Anarhynchus; species Anarhynchus alexandrinus. The sequence goes on from VUYV01000081.1 coordinate 3,094,817, forward strand.
AAATCTATTTTTTTAAATCTTACAAATTTGCAAACAATTTAACAAATTTCTCTTCTCCTACTGAGTTCATTCTCTGTTGCTATTTGTATAAATTGATTTTATTCCAGTGACCTTGCCTGTGAGTCCTTGATGTCTTGTCTGATTTTAATTTCATCGGCTCAGCAAATTATCTACGTGTTGAAAGTTGTGTAAGGCAGAAGCCTCAATGCTGTTGGAATCCTTCATTTTAGGTAAGTGATAGACATTCCCTCTGAGACGGTCACCACTGCAGATAAATGATTACACCTCTCTTAGGGAAAAGTATCTCACTAAAAAGCTTTTTTTCTGATACTTAGAAAATGTCTTCCTCTTTCCTTCTGATTATTTTTCTCTCTTTCTCACGTTCTCTTTTCAACAGCCACGCTTTAAAATGGTAAAGGGAAAAAAGAATATGTTGTTTGTTATTCTACTCCTTTTCTGCTATAGAGACAACACTTTCTTCCTACGGACTGACAGAATAGCAGAGGAAAGAATGGATCCTTAGCAATTAAATGAAATCAAGATGTTGAAAAAGCGGGAAAGCATCCTTTTCGTGTTTTTAAAATAATTTCACATAAATACTTATATCCTTGAGTCTATTTCCCAGAATATTTAGTAAAAGGCTATATTAAGCAAAAATGATACTTTTCAAGGAAACAATATATCTCAATCTTAAGGTCTTCCCCCCCTTTTTAAAGTTATATTTTTCTGAGAATTTTAAATTCTATTTCCTGCATACCTCTCTTGGACTCTTAACTCAATGAACCACTATTCATCATGCCTTGATTTTTGCCAAGTTAATGATGCTCTTGCATTTGTGGTTTTCTCTTATGTTCCTTTCCAGAGAAAAGAGTAGACTCTGCCTACAGGAGTAAGGCTAAGGCTAAGGTTTTCCAAGTGAATGAGTCACACTGAAAATAATCTTCAGATATTTTGGTCATTCTCACCCTTTCTTCCAGTAAAAGGGAAAAAATACCGAAACCCAGAAGTATTTTATTCTATATATAAATATAATACACCCAAAATTCTTCAGGTAAAGCAGACATGGATCTTAGCACCATTCTAGTGTAAATCGTTACTGACAAGACTGCATTATTTGTGGAAATGTTTTTGAAAGTTACCCTTGCTATTTGCAGTGCATTTTCACCCCAATCCTAACAAATGCAACTCCTGAAGTTCAGTTAATCTTTTGCCTCAACAGACACTCTTAAACGAGACTCAGTTGAGTAGGCACTGTAACCGCTGAGAAAAAGGACTGGCTTGCCAACAAAGAAAGAGGTTATACTGGAATTAGTGATAAAATGTATACCAGTAGTTCTTTTAAATCCTCAATAAAGCAGCACAGCAGTAAACAGGCTAGCAAAAGTCCTCGCCTAGTTCTTCGCTTATCCGCCTTCAGCAAAGTAACAGAATCCACAGCATTAGCAATTTAAATTAGGAGGGGAGCAAAGCTGAGCTCAGCTGAAGGGAGAAATTTTGGCTTCCGTTTGGTTTTGATTTTCTTCACTGGCTGTTTTTCTGCACTTCACGAAAATAATATCATACTTCTTTCATATTACCAAATCAAATAAGAATTGTGCAGCAGGACTCTTTGAATTGGCTGTAAAATATACTGTTCGTGATGCTTCAGTACAGACACTAAGTGAAAAGATACAGAAGATCTCAAAGAAACGCAGTCTTTCTTTACTTCCTAGTAAACCTTTAACTTCAAGTGGTGACACTTTTTTAGGTTAGCAGTAAGGGGTATTTATGATATCCAAAAGCTTTTTATACAACATTAGAATATTACCCAGTACTTTACTCCCATCCCTAATGCTTACGTTCACCTCCTGGTTCTGAGTATCTCCTGTAACAGGAGAGATTTGTTTCAAACAAAAAACTGACTGTGGATATCCTGAACGGATATTAAAGACCACAAATAATTTGAAATCTTATTACACATTAGACAGTATTAACATTCTTATAAAGTACATATATTGTCTATTTCCAAAGGTTATTATTTTTTCTGGTTTCTAAATACACCCTACTGCACAACTCTACTTAGCAAAGACAGGACTTACTCATTTTCTGATGAAATTTAATTGAAGATTTATAACTTAAGAATGAAATGTAGATATTTGCTGTCACTAAGTCAAAGCAATGATATTCTTTAATATTCACTTGCTTCATTTGGAATGGTTTTAGTTCTCAGAAGTTCTTTGAATACTGACTCAAAGAAGTCAAACGTCTCCTTTTCAGAATCCATAAAAGGTGAAATCATTATCTTTATGATTTTATTGAAGGTAATTCTCTTTATTTTAACCCCCCTCTCCCCCAATGCTCCATAAACCTTTTATAACATAAAACCATCTGTAATAAAATTTCCCATTTCCCCACTATATCAGTATTTTTCTACAAAATGAAAACAGCAAAGCTAGCTTGTCTTTCAAAAAATATTTTTCAATGTTTAGCCAAAATTAATTCTAAATGTATTAATGTATTTGTTCAGCTCTGAAAAAGTTTTAGACACACAGAATCAATCCTCACATAATTATATAACAAGGAAGCAATTAATTGCCTGTTAAATTGACCAAAAAATTGCCTAGATTTGGATGCCAGCATTCTACCATAATGTATTGTTTAGGGAAAAAAATCCTCTTCAAGAGTCAGTTAAGCCAAATGATTAAACACAGCTTCGCCTACCCATAGCTTCCTGTTGAATCCAATGATTCAGTTATTTGCAGATATTTAACTGTAATTACAATTTGTATTGTTATTTATATTGTTACCAAGATGTAAAAGTTACTTAGTTATCATAAGATTCATAAGCCTAATGAAGCATGTACCTATATTCAAACTAGGTAAATGACATTGCTACCATATAAACATTTTTGTAAAATGAAAGCATTCTTATACTTACTCTTTATAACGGATGCTGAAATTTAAGTTACTGTTATTGAATATACTTTTTTTGTAAGTACAGAAAACATTTACGTTCTATTTCTACATGACAATTTATATGGCACCAATTCATATACTGAAAACTACAGAGACCACAGGATTTTAAGAACAGGTGAGTATTTCCACAGGGACGCAATAAATTCAAATCTAACAACTCTCATAAAAATACCAGTTAATTGAACTCTGTTGCCTAGTATTCTTACAGTACTTAAATCTTTTGAAAACACACTAAAACTACCAAACTAAAAGAATAGCAGTACCAAACAGGAATAATTTTTAACCAAATGCCTGCTGCTGCTTTTATGATGTTCCATGTTTCATCATTATAGACTGACTTAAAAACCTGGATTATTGCAGCAGCTTTAATAAGTGGAATTGAAGTGGTAGACTGTTGCCCACACATCACATACCGCTTTAACAACAGTACACATTTTAGGTTTCTCACCTTGTCAATCATTTTACGGGCTTCCATTTCTTCAGAATTGGGATTTTCCAACTCAATAGTGTAAGTACCTTTGTCACTCTGGTCATCCTCGTTGTCCTTTTCACTAGCAGCAGAAATATGTTGGCTTTTCAACTTTTTGTCCATCTCCTGGTTCTGACCAGGCCTATGGCCAAGGCTTCCCGAACTCCTTAACAACGCAGCCTGTAAGACAGGTAACGCAGCGGAGGGTTCTTCTGATTTTTGTTTCAGAAGTTTTGCATGGACACCGTGTACTGCTCTGTGATGCGATGAGCTGGCTTGCACAGATGATGGGACTGCTTTCTCTCCTGACGTAGGTTTCACTCTTTCAGCTCGGGCGTGAGGCGTTGGAGATGGAGATTCTGGGCACAGAGCTCCTACGTTCTGAGAAAAAGAGTAAGAACGTCTCTTTCGAGGATGGTCTTCATCAAAAAACTCAATCATAAAGGCAGTCTGACTCAAACCGGCTTGCTCTTGCTGCTTTTCCGTGGAATGGACTTTCTGGTGTGACTTTTTCAGCTCCGTATGATGATGCCTCAAGTGTTCTTCAAGTGCTGCCCGCTTACTGTAATGCCGGTGCGCACCAGCATTTTCTGAATCGCTTTGCGTACCATCATCATGCTTATTCCCTACAAGCAAAGCAAAAGAATATATAGCAAAACAGAACAAACAAAAAAAACCCCAACCCCAACCCAACACATATAAAAGAAACCGGCAAACTAAGAAAGAATTTCAAATTGCTTTTCTGTGTATACTCCAACAGCTTTCAGCACCTGGCTCTGCAAATTTTGTACAGCTCCTGGTAACGCGTTCAACTCGTTATGAGTCAAACAGTGAAAGGCTTTATAAGCTGATCAGTAACAGCGGTGCATTTGAATTACCCTTTTCATCAACATTCTCATCTGTGAATACCTATCTGTAACTTATAAAGGACAGTATTTTACCAACTGTCCTATAGTATGTTTCCCAATTATATTAATTTTGTTACCCAGCCAGTTGATTACAAATGACTACGGAAACATTCCAGGCAAGGTTAAGAGGAAAAAGAAAGCCCTAAAATAGTTCTTCTGGTAGCTGAAAATACCCATTGAGGGCCACAGTTCATATTGTTGGATTCCTCACACATTTACAGCGGTTTATCATGAAAAATGTCTACAGAAAATTGGAATGAATTCTTTATTACTCTTTCCAAGAAATACAATGAGTTTTGCCATCACTCCCTCCCTCAGCATCTGTATTCATGGAAAATGGTTATTACACGTTCATTCCACAAACTACTTTGAGATTTCTGAATGAGAATTAAATATTTAATGAGTCATATATACACATATAAATATACTTTGTAACGATACCTGAAAACGCGTGGCAGGCTGGACACTCGTACACAGTAAGTCACATTTAACACAGAGCAACTCGTGTACAGCGGAAGTGTCTACACTTTTAAGCTTTAGCTCAGTTCCCGGGAAGGAAAATTTTTACCTTCTATGAACTCTTTTGGATCGAGTCTTACTTGTGTGTACGTAGAATGTACAATTATTTTTTTTAAGGTTTTCTCATTTACATAGTTAGGTTATGCAGCTACTATTCAGTTAAATAGTAATCACATATTGGGAAACTTTACTTATCAGACTAATAGCACTGAATACGCAGATGAAATCCTAATTTACATTCCTGTTTGTTACCTATTTGTACGGTGCCTATGAAAACAATGTGATGGTTCATATACTTCCAAATAATAACAATAAATATCAACACTACAGTGAAAATCATACAGCATAATTTTATCAGCGTGACTTCGGTACAGGATATTGTAAGAAAAAGCTGAAGATTATGATTTCTTTTTAAATCAAACTTTCAAAGTGGCTAAGTATATTCTCTACCTTTACTATTTGAAAATGTCCAGGTAAAGAGTGATAATACAAACAAATCACAGAAGCTTACAAAGTTCAGATATTTATTATGGTCATACGCACACCATAACTTACACCTCTCAGATGAAAATTTTTCAAATTTTGAGCAGTTTCTGCCAGGAAAAGGCTAAGGCCTTGTAAACAAAGCCCTTCCTATCTATCAAAGTGACATGGCAAATATTTTAAAGAACGTTCATGAATATAATACAGTATCATGAAGAGCAAAGAATGCTCTGTGATATACTCTAGAAGAAATATTATGCTATTATCTTAATGCTAGTACATCGATATAACTCTGTTTTCAAAATTTTATTTTTTATATTAATTTGGAAGAGTCAGCCTTAAAAACCAGACTTTTGATCAGTAAGACAAAGCACGTTGTACCCAGCTGGTTTAAGAGGTAGACATGATAACGTGGCAGAATCAAGAAAAATGGGAATTGCAGGGTTAGCCTGCTGCAATTAAAAACAGAAAATAAGAGAGACTTGAAAAAGTTCTGCAGAAGTTTTCATTCTGAAAGTTTGACTGTCACCGGAATCTTCATCTGAACATCTAAAATACTTTCTTCTCTACTCTGCTAAGTGGCATCCAAAAGAAAATATACTTTTCACACTTAACATTTGATTTAATTTTATTTGAAGTGTCACTGTCTGCAGTAAATGAACATGTATAATCACCTGGAATGCCATTCAATGGCAAAATTCTTATAAATACAACATTCTGCAAGCTTAGTATAGAAATTGAAGCTCTCAGTCTATGTCAGATTCCTGACTCAAACTTGACTCCGTCATACGGGATTGATTTAAGCAGAATACCTGTGTGATGTATTCTTTGCCATAAATTATTTTCTTAGAGCACACGAATATTCGCAGAACATATGCTATTGGAAGAGCTGCTAAAAGCATAATTTGAACTTCAGAGCTTTGATTCTAAAAAGCAATTCAACTTTTAAAAGTAATGCATGGGAAAAAGTGAAATATATAAAGTTTAAGGTTTGGGTTTTTTCCTTTTCCCTTTCAAGATCAATGTTTTAAATACCTGATGTTTTCAGCTGTACTAGAATATCTCCAATTAGTATATTTATTGTAAGATGATTGAGGATTTGGTTTTCTATCCTCTTTTTTAAGACTTAATACTGCAATAAAATTTCCCAGCACAGATCCTTGCGCACATGCGGAGTATCTGTGGTTTCAAACGAAATCCACAAGGGCTCAGGGATCCACTCACTGGTGAGGAAATGTTGCTTTCAAAAATGAGCATAGCTGGAATTATTCACTTTACCTTTCAGTCTCTTCAAGTACACTGGAACATCACTCTTAATACTTTTGGAATCCTCCTCTGTTGGTTCCCATATCATTCTGGGAGGATTGTTCTGCGCTAGCCAATCTGCTACTTTGCTCTCTGCGGCCATCATCACCGTTTGAAGCCCGGGCAGGTCCTGACCGCTGGAGGAAGAAGGCTTTTTTGACTTGTGACGCTGTTCCGCTGTGAATTTCGTCACGTGATCTTTGATTGTTACTTTTCCTGGAGCGTTGTCATCAAATTCAATGGTAAAGGAAGCGTGCCCTGCACCTGCTGCATGGGAGCTTTGGGTGTCTTTTGTTGGGATTTCATGAATAGTGCTCTCTGCTACCTGCGAAGGTTGCTGAAACTCTTTTGTAGGGATTTCAAAATAACTTGGCTCCCTACAGAAAGGATAAAGTTCTTCACTTGCAGCTGCAGACTGCTCCTCAGCTTGCTTGGCATCTGTACTGCATCCTATTAAGAAAAATAAAAAAATAGATTTCACAATACTTGGGAACTTCAGGTTCTTCAAGAAGTTTCAGAACTCCTGTAAAGGCCACTTGAGTAATTTCTGGAATAAACAGTAAGATTGCGGAGAAGATTGAGCAACGTAGTTCTGGAAAAATACTTCCAGAATTACATATAAGAATTATTGCTAAAAAGACAGCACGAGCTTTGGCTGTACGGATTGTGAAGTGGCAAAAAGCTCACTCAGAGTTTGTCAACGGAAATTTGCATTCCAAAAATTTTTAGATGACGTAAAGGTAAGATGAGTTATTAGCACATGAAAAACAGGGAAATCACATTAGGGAAATAGTTGAGATGACCATTATTGCAATTCCAATCCATTGGAAAAACATAAAATCAAGGTGCTCCCAAAACAAGCGCTAGTGATCTGGCTTTCATCTCCTGCAGTGGATAACTCGTTCAATTTTGTTTGGTAAAATTCTTAGGAAAAAACAATTCACACATTAATGCAAGATAACCCTTAATTCTGGCTTGAAAGGTTTAATACTGATAAGCATTGGACAGTGTTTTGGAATCCAAACACTTTATGTCTCTACAAAAGATAAAACCAAAGAATTGAGCTCAATCCTACTGTTGTCGGCTCTTATTTTACTTGTTTCCATAATCTGTAGATGAACAGAAAAAGCAACAATAGCTGGAAGCATGCAGAACGTTACCAAACCATGCTCTAAGTGGATAAAGAAAGCAGAATGTGGAAAAAGCACGGGGCAGTAATTGAAAGTCCCACTGTAGAGGGGGAATACATCCCACTGTAGTCCCACTTCCCACCTGAAGGAAGGTTAAAGCTTCTTGCGGTTGCTAGCAGAGCTACCAATGTGCCTTTAAGAAAACAAACCTCCTGGTTGCATTTCACGAACTAGTAAGCCAAAATCTCTGCTGTAGAGATGTGCTATAAGCAACAGATGCTTGAGATGTTAGTAGCAATGGCAAGTTACATTCCAGAAAAAGAACTCCGAATAGTTCCTATGTGATTTATCATCAATCACGTTAAGATGTTTAAGAAATCATTTTAGGTTGCCAAGTAAAGGAATAAGAATGCAATTAATAGATTTCTGGTGCTAAAAATAGCCACACTACATCAGCTGACAGAGTTAACATTTGTGTATGAAACGATTATGCAATCAGGTAGCAATAGAAACACTTATACTGGAGTCTGACTCCAGTGTAAGTCGAGTTGAGTTGAGTTGAGGTTGAGTTGAGTTGAAGGGGCAAAGGATGCAGGACGGCATCATGTGCCTATGCCATTCTTCACAAACACATGCGTCTTGTGAAGATTTAGGAAAAGGTTAAAAATTAAAAAAGGATGGTAGTTTGATACAGAGAAATAGAACTAATTAAGGGACAGCATGATAGCTGGAAAAGTTAAAAACCGAATAACATTACGGAGTGATAACAAAAATAGTACACATTCTCTATTATTGCCGTGCTTCAATACCAACAGGATAAAACAACTCCGATGCAGGTAACATAGCTTTTTAAAATTTATTTTATCTAAAAGTAGCTGATACAAACACTAAAGATGTTCAGAATTCAGACAGTTTTTTGCATTGTGCTGTTGCATCCCAAGAATACCCCGACTAATGCTTTTCACCGCGCTGTGGGCTCCCTCATCACTGTGGGGCAGTTTTCAGGCACTACAACAGCAACTCACTACTCGCCTCTCTGGGAAACGACGTTTTTTTAGTCTCCTTCCTGAAAACACCTATGTCAGCAGACAAACAGTACAGAATAAATCTATTTTACTGATGCAAAGGTCATTTAAAAAGCTTCCATGTTTAGATAGAAAATATACAGAAATAAACAAAAGTCACACTTCACAGCTACTAGATCTTAGGTAAACTGCTATCACTCCCTGTTCGCTTCATCCAGCTCACGAGCTGGAACGGATCAAGCTCTAGTAGGATCAAATCTAGAGCCAGGATCCTTACAGGAGGCAACACTGTCATTGAAGTGCAAGGTCCTACATCTGGGTCGGGGCAATCCCAAGCACAAATACAGGCTGGGCGGAGAATGGCTGGAGAGCAGCCCTGAGGAGAAGGACCTGGGAGCGATGATTGATGAGAAGCTCAACATGAGCCAGCAATGTGCGATCGCAGCCCAGAGGGCCAACCGCATCCTGGGCTGCATCAGAAGAAGTGTGGCCAGCAGGGCGAGGGAGGGGATTCTGCCCCTCTACTCCACTCTC
>VUYV01000081.1:3104330-3129979 GCA_008711295.1 Anarhynchus alexandrinus
CAGGTTGCCCAGAGAGGTTGTTGAGGCCCCATCCCTGGAGGTGTTCAAGGCCAGGCTGGCCGTGGCCTTGGGCAGCCTGGTCTGGTGGGAGGTGTCCCTGCCTATGGCAGGGGGGTTGGAACTCGATGATCTTCAAGGTCCTTTCCAACCTAAACCATTCTATGAGTCTATGATTCTATGAACAGGAGAGCAACCCACCAGGGAGCCAGTTCATATGTTCCTTATTTCATTCCCCTGGGGTTCTACTCAGAGCTTCAAGCCTACAATTTAATGCAATTCCTGTAAGAAATAATTAAGCAAGATATAGTGTGCAATGGTCCTTTAAAAGATAACCGGTTGATACAATATGTTTTGAGAAGCATTTCTACGTTTGGGCCAGGCAAGAGCAATCTACCAGCCACATAAACTGTATTTTTCAGTAAACATAACTGGTTCATCACCATCTTTTGAAAATTATAAGACTGTAGCCAAACCGCATGAGATGTGTGGTAGGCTTAGGATGAGGGCATCTATAACACTGTCTCGTCAGCATAGGCAGACAACTTCTTAAAATTTTCCCAGTGAAACTTGCCTGCACCAAATTTAACATTTGAAATCAACTGTTTATTCTATAATGACAGACACAGTACTTGATTCTAATATTTTTTGATTAAACAGTTGCTATAATATCATTTGAATCTAAATTATGACAGTTTAATCAAAAGAAGTGAGAAACTGAACTACAACTAAATTGTAAATTTTTCTAAACTAGAAAAATACTTAGAAATGATACAACAAAAAAATATCTGAAGTACAAGTTAATTTTAATTACTTAAAAAGGCTATTTTCAGTCTGAAGTACTTGCATTTTTAGAAGAGTTAAATACATCAGAATTGACTAGAACAAGGAATTGAAAACAACGAGGAAACAAAAAAATTAATATAGATTCTGATCTGAACCACTCTTTGGAATTTTTCACCCAAATTCTAAATGCAAGTCCTTACAGCTTTCTAAATATTACAGGAAGTGATCTATAAAATAGCCTTACCTTTGAAATCCTATTATAAAAAGTCATCTGCCAAGATGAAGGAAATTAGGTATCAGACTACATACAGATAGCTTTAAGATAAAGCCCTCAAGAAAACACTGAAGATAGAAGTCATCACAGCTCTATAATTTTTAAACAGAACAATTTTTAAATGTAGTATCTGTAGAGCAAAAAAAGACAATTGCGTGGAACTAAAAGCGTGTTTTGGGAAAACGAGGGGACGGACAGGTTGTGAACCACAATCTCTTCGGGAACTGAAGAGATTTCTGGACGGGCAAGGGTGAAAGGAAAGGGGCAGAAACAGGACCAGGGTATCTAAAGAAGGTGCTCTCATTCTACAAAGCTCTAGAGCTACCAGAGGCAACTGTGCAATAGTTTCTGCAAGGCAATAAGGAAGCAATACCTGTAGCTGCTACACAGGTGTAATGAGACTGTTAGTGGAATGATGAGTCTAGTTGAGGCTGAGAGGGAAACTGTGTAATATTTGGGAAATCATAGGCTTAACCAAATGGAGATTCAGGGAGATTCTTTACTAGAATAATCTCAGAGATGATCATCACAAAAGCAACATTCACCTTGTGTCCTTAGCAGAATTAATCACACTTTCTAGGACTTTGGGGGTTTTTAAGTTTTATTTCTTAATCTGTTACATACACAAATAGTCAGAATCTTAAAATTTTACTTGCCAAACTGGACAACAAATGTCATAGGTGTTCCGTGCTATTCAACACACTCTATCAGATATGCACGAAATTGCCTGTGTATATGAGTATATTATCATCTGCAAAGATAGGATGAAACCTCAGAAAATATTTTGCACAGCTTTCAGATTTTTTAGAAATCTCTTTTTTTTTTTTTCTGCCTTAAACATACAATTTTAAAAATAAAACTTGTAAAAGAAAATGACCTGGAATTTACAAAGCACTTCTTGAAAAAATATCTGTAAACCGGGAGCAAAATATTTATTTGGAGAAGGTATAAGAAGCAGCCAAAATATCATATTTACACAATACCCCAAAATATTCTTTATATGTTAGCTTTATATTTGGTACTGTGCAATGATATGTTTAAGGAAAAAAAATAATGGAAGCTACTGCTTTCAAATGCTCAATATCATAGAATCATAGAACGGTTTAGGTTGGAAAGGACCTTGAAGATCATCGAGTTCCAACCCCCCTGCCATAGGCAGGGACAAATAGAATTTCTTTTTATCCTTTTCCCTTCTCTTCATATTACTACTTTTTATTTCCCACTTACCTTTTAGGTTCTTTTTTTGCTTTATCACTGACATATATTTTTTCATTTGTTATTTAAAGACAAGATTGTGAAAAATACATGTAATGATTCCCCTAGTATTAAATAAGATCTTTGTCTTTTAATGTTATCATAACCTGTCTTATGAATTAATATGAAAATTGCTCTCTCTAAATAAAACTATAAAATAGTATTATATAGAAAGCCCCACCTCTCATCATAAAACATTGAACTGTATGCTTTAAAGAAGGTGAAGTGAAAAAACTGCAAAACTAATCTTAAATATATTGCTGTGATGGCTCTGAAGTTCTGTAAGCTCCCCATGACATACCGTGCACGTTCGTTGCTATAGCCTTGTGAAGCAAGCCTTGTATATACAGAAATTGCACGTATTCCAGGCCAAAACTCAGCAAAATTCTAGAACAAACTTCTAGGAACCTTAATATTAATACTAATGATTACACATGTGTGTGTAATCTCCTACCCATACTGATTACAGTGGTACTTTTAAAATACCAGTCAGTCTGCTTTATCTTAAAATGACGCCATTTCTTAGATGTAAGGAACATTTAAACTCATGTATTGATACCCAATGCTGGAATTAAAAAATACTTTATGCCAAATGGGAAAAAAACACTTCAGATTCTTAAAGCCTGTTTAAAAATTGACTCCTACATTTTCTTAGATTTCTGGTAAAGGCATTAATCATGTAAAATTCTACATCTGCTACTGAGATGTAGCAGAGAATACAGTTTTTGCTCTTGCAGGAAGTGAGAGTGTAACACACGGCAATAACAATAATTACACATCTGGTAAACTTGCCGATATCATGTAATTTTAACAGCTGCAGCATAGACAAAGTCACACCATAGGTGTATATGCAACTATTCATTTTAACACAGACTGGTAGATCTACGGATCACTAAATCAGAGCAACGTGCACGTCTGAAAAAAGCAGAAAGCTTTTTTCTTTTTAAAGTTTTGCAGGCTGTTCTGCTTTGTTTGCAAATAATTTCTATTAGTGAGTTTCAATTGTGACAGAAAGACAGAAACATTGAACTAATCTTATTAACTTGAGACTGTAAAGACTAATTGTCTATAGTTGGCTTAGCAGAAACAAATCTCCCATTTCAATCTCCTCATTAAACCTCGCCCCATCTGTTCTAATTCATGCCTTCTTTCTAGTCAGTGAATAATCATGTACCAAATCATTAAAGCACGAAGCAGATACTTCATAGGGTTAATTTGTTAAATGATATCAGGGTTTATTGATTTGAGTTACTGAACAAAAAGTTTAAGAACTTACGTGTGTGAATTCACCTGTAATGTACTTACTTTTATGCAGTTTATATTAAGAAGCATGTTCCAAATTGGTGTTTTAAATGCTTAATACAATTTAGCCCATGAAAGAACAAATAACTGCATCTATCTTGTATATTTTTTATTAAGGTTCATTTTTATTTAAAAAATATCCAAACATGACAGTCTTGTGAAGTTTCCACTTTCCTTTCATTTACTTTATGTTCCTTTATATTGATTTCCAATGATGATATTCATCTATGTTATAAAATCCAAACTCATAAAGAAAATACATGCTGACCTGTTGAAAATTAATGTTTTCACGGAATGTAATTGTAGGCCAAAGGGGCCAAAGCTTATGCCTCTATTTTGTAACTGTATGAAAACATTCAGGCTATTTTTTTCAGTGTGCATCTACACAGACATAAGTAGTGTTCCACGATTGAGAAAATGTGTCCATAGAGGTAAATGTCAACTCTCATCTGCTCTGTCCTCTCAGGCTCTCTGTCAACTCTACTAAAAAACATCTACACGAGCCAAAAGCCAGACTAGTAAAACACACGGCTAACGTCTACTCAGAGATTAAATATCAAGATAACTTTCGCTTAAAAGATAAGATCGCTTTCTATACCTGGGATTTTAGTTCCACATTCTCCGAAATAAATTGTTTTGCAAATATGTCACGTTTTGTTTTTTGCCCAGTAGTGTCTTCCCATAACACTTCACATACGCTTTTCTTGAGTATGTGCTTATTCAAACTGAATTCCTTTACTGCAGATGTATTAGTATTTCAGTTTGAGGAAACAGAAGCTATACCTACACTCTACTTAGATTAATTCATGATTTAACAACAACAACATAAACAGAAGGGATTTCTAACTTACGTTGTACATTTAAAAAAATGAAATGTATTTATCAAGAAGGCTCTGGGCCCAAATTTTATTTTTATTTCTAGTGTATATATATATGGAAAACAAACAAACAAAATCAGTTAGTGTAGAAAATATTAGTCTGTCTTCTCTATTGATCATTTACCTTATGATGACTTCACTAAGGCAAAGCACATCAAAATATCCCCCTTGCTGACATTCTGTCTAGAACAAACATGTTTTTCATCTACTACCGAAACAGACTGCACCTCCCTGATTAGTTTGAGAGGAAGTTGAAACCTTATTTTGCTTTGAACTCAGGAACTAAGACAGAAGCAATGATCACATTCTGAAAAATCTCTTGGTAAAATAAATACAAGAGCACGTAAACCACGTGATGCAATGTTGTTTCTGAAAAGCAATTTAAAATTATGAAAAAATAAGAATAGGCGTGCTACTAAACAGAAGCTGGAATCTTGTGTCATACTTTGTTAATAGCATGGCACCAAAACCACAGACTTTAGGATATCACTTTTTAATAATCCTATAGTTAATGAGGGCAAATAACATACATGTTTTTTAAATTAAAACAATGTAGATAGATACACGTGAATGTAAAAGTCTTGATGAATTCATCTTTTTGTTTTATTAGTTTGCTACAGACACTGGCATCTAAGCAATAAAACCACAGATACTAGAGACTTGACCGTCCCTGTTTTGGCATATACAGCAAGATACAGTCACGGGTTTCATAACCAATAGTTAATGCTTCCCGTAATCCGGAAAGCAAGGAGAATCATGTGGCTAGCAGGTCTATCAATGGCATGACTTGAAGGCAAGGACTTCTTTTTCTTTGTCACTGATGACATACGTGCTTTTTTTTCTTGTTGAAAAAAAATCGATGTGGAACAACATCTAACAATCATTGTCTCTCATTATTATTGCCATTAGGAACAAAATTTGTTGTTCCTTCGGAGTGCTTAAAAGGGTTGGAAGAACACATTTCTAGAGAAGATGTGAACTGCAGAGTTATAGATTACTAATGTAGGGTATTAAACCTGGAGTTAAAAGCCTCCATAGGAGCACACAACAGCATACTCTACTCATGCTGTGTACAGTAGTGAAGTTTTTAACCAAAAAACCAACCAAATAAGAAAGTGTTCTATAATTGTACTGCATTACAATGCAGTTCTTTTATATGTGACAAAGTTGTTTAAGTTGCACAAAACTGTCACTAACTTAAACGTTTTCGCCTAGCTTCTTTCTACTAGTCCAAATCTTAAGGGACTCACTTTACTGTCTTAGTTGTGAAAACTTTAGACTAATACAAAAAAGGTCATTAAAGGACAAAAAGTTACTCCAAAGATGTTGACTTCTTTACATTGAAGTGTTAGTTTAGTTTGATTTTACATGTTTTTAGAGTTTACTCCAATTCATGAAAAACAGGGTTCATGATAACCAAGGCAACTCCTATTGCAGGAAGAGAGAAGTTCCCACCTCTGTTAAAGCACTTGAAAAAACCGCAAACTTAAAACTGTCGGGCCTTAAATGCGTGTCTAAACAGCTAAACAAACATGGCTCGATTTTGCCCTAACTTGAGTAAGTTTTAAGTTTGTTATCTTTATTAGAATAGCAGTCACTTTATTTATACGCCTGATGATAGATTTAGAAGCCTAATTATAGACATTGAGATTTAGGTTTTGGCAATACATCCTGTCCATAGACAAGCTAACTAGAAAAAAAATAATCTGTATTACAGGGAAATAAACTTTATTAGTTTAACTTTAGACTATGCAAATCTTTACTGCAAGAACTATGAAATGCAATTCCCACTAATGCAGCATTGTTGAATTACAGGAGAGAACGCTAGCATAGATCACCTTATATAGCTGAAAGTCAAATACAAAAATAATATATCACCATTTATTTTTAGAAATTATTTTGATAAAATATCCCTATGCAACCTCTAACTTTGAGTATATAAAATGATAGATATGGATTAAATTGATAAATAAGACACACTGATTCAGGTAACATTATTTTCTATATTTACTGATAACAAATTGTATTATATACACTAGAAAACTGATACATTATATGTGAAATTGGTCTCTGGAAATGCATAGTTCCTCACAGAATAAATTTTTTAAACTAAATTTTAATAGGCTTTCATCTATACAAACTGCCTATGAAACTTCCAAACATTAATATCTGTTTAGTTCGCTAGTTAATAATATATGCACTTTACTAAAGAGCGAAACCCCCACAAAAATAAGACATCAGAGACTTACCTGAAGCCCCCGTCTCATTCATTTTTTCTTCCTGCTTGCTGTCGGGCTTACAACCACTTTTTTCATCAGCTTCATCGTCACCCCACCAGGCTGGCTGTCCGTACAAAGGTGTCCCACGAGGCATGGCAGAAAGATCTATAAAATCAGCCCAAAGCAGAGGAAACTACTTTTCTGTTTAGTTGTGATATTTAGCTTAAAATAACACGGGGAGAGAGTCATTTGCTTGGATTGTATCTCCTGGAAGCTGAAGCGAATTAGTTGCATGCATTTGCCTAAACACAAAACAAATTTGGAGGCTGGATAACTGATCTGGGTTCTAAATATAAGAGCTTACTAATGACCTGATCAAAACTTCTGGCACAAACGTTGATGCAAAGACAGCTGACATCTCTCATTGTTGCCCTGATATATCTGTAAACATTATTTTCTGCTTTCAGTTTGAAGTCATCAGCACAGCAGTACATTCCCAAAAGCCGTCCGCTGCTATTTCTGTGAGAAGATTCTCACTTTTACCCACATTGACCTTTCAATGAAATCTGAACTCACTGCTTGAAAAACTGATCAAATTTTGCAATGTTGCCAAGGTTCCAAGTTGCTGACAGCTACTACAGAGTGCTGAAAGTTACCTTGTGTAAAACTTTACTGAGCACAACCGCTTTTGGTTTTGTTTTTTTAAAAAAAGGTAACACTTAAATTACAGTACAATTAAAAATGCCATTTCTTACATAGGAAGTATACACACGATTAAAAACATTTAAACGTAAATATTAAATAAGAAAAAAAACATTGATATAATTAAGATTTCTACCTTTATGATAAATTGACTGTATTAGTTTTGACCTGATCTCTTGGAAGAACAGTTTGCCCTACTGAGATTCAGCTATTCTAATATCACACAAATGTTCTCAAGACACTTTGAACAGTCATTATATAAAATAACACGATCTGTTCAAATCCAGCCTAGGAGCTTGTCTGTTACTTTGCCTATCATGAATTTCAACATTTTTATTCAATGTTTTAGTCACAGCAATTCCAAATACGATATAGAATTTCATAGCCATGCCAAAAGTTTCCATACAATTTAAAGATACTAAGGACTTCTTTTTTTAAATAGCGTTACACGTTAGTCAATACTGAATTGTTCTTAAAAACGTGATGGCTGATGTTTGTGGACTGAATTAGCAATAGCGAACAGCTATGCATATATACAGCAACAGTGAGAGAATCAATCCACAAAAAGCTTCTGAGAGTTGCACTCAAATATAAATCTCTATCATTAACTTTGACCATTATTTTTGGAAGAATGAAAAGAAAAAATGGAAGATGAGAACAAAAAAACCCACTGTGCTACTTCATGAAAATTAAAGAGGATGCTCGAATGCTGAAAAGACATTGAATAGGAATGCTGAAGCACAGATACATAAATAGGCTTTATGTACCCTTAAAAGGATACTAGATTAGCCAACAAAATGAACAGGTTAATTAGTTATACCACAGAATCCTTTATGTAGGAAAAAGAACTCTTTGAAGTGTGTCTTCCAGAAGAATGGATTAAACCTAAACAAAACTGTACATCCTTGACCTAAGGAGTCAGATTTGGTCAACTCCAAACTAAGCAAACAACAATACCTGATTAATTTCTCGTTCTTGTGGTTATCTCCCGTAGTAACAGGTAACACAGCAAGTTACTACAAGATAATTCCTAAATGAACAATAAACTTCAGCAAGCCTCACACTGAAGTTAAGACACCCGCAGCAGAGCCACCGTGCCAAACTACGTAAATATGAAAGATGATGTAGAAACAAGACCGAAGCTACAGCCTCTACGTTTTTTTTATACTGCAATAGAGCATGTGGCATTCCTTGTTAAATGCATCAGGATAGAACCTAATATTTATAAAGAAACAAAGTCCCCACAAATTTAGAAAGAAAGAAAATAATAGAAAAAAGTAGAAAGGAAAAAAAAAAAGAGGAGCACTTGACAATGGTTGTGGTAAAAAGCACAAACAGTTGCTGAACAAACATTTTCAGATTTTCAGTTAACCTACAAAAAATAGCACACTTTCCTGCCACAAATATTGAAAGTTTGTGATTTTGGGAAAGATCAAAAAAATCTGATAAATGCTGATTAAACGTCCCTTTAAAGCTTTCTTAACACGTGGATGCTACAGTAAAAAAGGCAGAAATTCAATTTGGAAAGTTATTAATTACACTTATATGTTTAAAATTTCACATATGTTGAGTTTTTACACCTATCTATAGAACTTCCCAAGCATCCTAGCAAAGCAAACAAATATCCTTTACAAGTTCATGTGCTTCTGCAGCAAAAATGAACCTTACCCATTGATTTCTCTTCAGATTTCAGTGCTTCTGTAGTTTTGTGGTGCACTTCAGTTGTGGAGTCTGCTGCCTTGGACTCTGAGCTTTTGGAGCTGGTTTGCTTCGACCCTTCTGCCTCTGAAGATTTTTGGGATAACTGGAGTTGGCTTGTGAATTTTTCATGCTATGTGACATTAAATAGAGAAAAAACACACCCTCAAAGAGTGAAAAAACCCCTGTTACCAATACACAATGACAGAGGAACATCTAGGAACTGCACGCTGTTACCTTAAGTGCTTCTTCAGGGACTCTCATCTCTCCCCTGACAACAGTAAAAAGATTAGTATGTAGGAAATGCTAAGGAAAATGCTGGAAAGATTTCTCAATTCACAAGAGGATTTTACAGAAAAGCAACAGTTCCGCAGCCTATTCTTCCATTGGAATGGTGACACTTGTTCTACAAATACGTCACTATTCGGACCAGCACGTATAACCATACTCATCAAAGCAAATGCGCAATACAATTATTTACTATTTGTAAACAGAACATTAGGTAGATACCTCACTTTTGTAATAATACAAGTTCTCTTTTTTCATTTTGTAGTTTGCTGAGTAATTACTTGCAATCTTCTCTACTTGCATACAATCTCATATGATACAAATATTTGTATATTTGCCTCAGAGAAAAGTAATGTTACTTTGTGAAACCGAAGTTGCACATTAGGTTTTAAATAATAATTGGAAATTGAGGTTTCTTGCAGTGAGAAACAATGAAATGTACTTTATCAATGGTTCTGACCAAGATACAATATCCTGAAACATGCAGTTTTCTCTACTATAGTAGCGAAGTAGTAACAAGAGAAAGAAATATTTCAAAGTTGCTTCTCAAATAGCATGAGAACTCTTCATTTAAGACAACCGTACTTTCAGCAAGAAAAGGGCATTGTGCATTTTTATGACAAGGATATCATATCCAAATCTCAATTTATCTTCTAACTTCAGAGTGATGTATGTCTGTTCTGGAATCCTCACGTCATTCACAAACGTCTACAGAAATAAATGAGGACAGAAAGAGATACAGTTAAATTCCAAAATAATAAAATGACAAATCACTTCACTAACTTTATAAGAAAGTTTTCAGCGCTGCAGATTTTCTATTGGTGGTTCACTGGGGAATTAAACTATAAGCTCAAATGGCCACCTGCTTCACAAAATATTTCAAAAGAAAGGTTAAACACCAGTTGCCAACCAGGCTGCTGACATCATACTGGCCTTGAAAAGTTTCTTACAAGTTTAATCTTGTTAGCAGTATTTACTGAATCATTCATTAATATCCCCTCAAATTAGCACCTCCACTCATTACTTTTCTTGTAGTTTGCTTTTTCAGTCCAAATGAGCTGTCAGAATTGATTTATCATCACATTTGTACAGTATTTAACACTGGATATGAGAGTTCTGAGGTAGCTTATAATTTCTAAACATTGTCAAAGGACTTAAAGGAAAAATGGACAAAGTTAGTACATCTGAGTAAGTCCAAATAGCAGTGATAAAGAATTCAATATATTGCAACTCTTGAAATAGTAGGTGTAACAACGTTTGTAAGCAGAAATAACATTATTACACCAGCTAGCAGCAAAGCAGAGCAAATCCCGTAGGCTTGACAATACCTTTTGAAAATTCAGTTATTGTACAATAAGTAATCCTCTCCTCCTTGAAATCACTGTTGGAAACATATTTGGAGAAATCAGACAGGCTTTCAGTGATTTGGAGAAGGATTTATGTATCTGAAAGTTTTCCCAATTTCACCAGCCGAATCAGTTGGCTGTTAGAGGCGGTACAGATTACCCATCACTCTAATATCAAGGTCCAGACTAAACCTAACAGCCAAAAATAACAAGGAATTTGCAAAAACAACAAGGAATTTGCAAAAACATGCTGGCAAAAATTTCAAGACAACACCTGAGCTATACAGAATAACTAATTACAGAGGCAGCGAGGAGGAAGAATAATACACATTTGAGTCAAAACGGATCTCAGAGATGTAATTTGGAAGAGTTGGAAAAGAATTTTATCCCTGTGGGAAAAAAATTAAATGAATATAAATAGGGCTTGAAGTCAGATTATTCGAGCCCTAAAGAAAATTCTAGGAACTCACCTACATAAAATGCTAAAAGAAACACAAGCCATTGTAAGAACCGGCCGGGGGAGGAAGTTTATTCCTTCATTGGAACTGATCCGCATCTTTAGAAACTGACTGACAGTCTTAGGAAGGTGGGTTCTCAGATTCAAGCAAGCTGCTGAGGTTACTAACGTCAGCAAGACTTGAAGTTGCATGTGGTGACTTGAGATACCAGAAACCAAGGTTGGTAACACGCTAAGGTAGGACTGGGCGTCAGGAGCTGAGAGTGTTCTCTTCACAACTTGCCATTTGGCTGTTGGAGGAGATGCTTAAACTTTCAGGTAGAGACTTCTCCAAGAACCTGCCACCTCAAATAGAATCGAACCGAATCAAATAGAATTGTTCTGGTTAGAAGAGACCTTTAAGATTATCAAGTCCAACTGTTAATCTAGCACTGGCAAGTTACCACTAAACCAGATCCCTCAGCACTACATCTACACATCTTAAAATATCTCCAAGGATGGTGACTCAGCCACTTCCCTGGGCAGCCTGTTCCAATGCTTGACAACCATTTCAGTGAAGAAATTTTTCCTACTATCCAACCTAAACCTCCTCTGGTGCAACTTCAGGCCATTTCTTCTGGTCCTATCGCTTGTTACTTGGGAGAAGAGGTCGACCCCCACCTCTTTACAACCTCCTTTCAGGTAGCTGTAGAAAGTGAGAAGGTCTCCCCTGAGCCTCCTCTTCTCCAGGCTAAAAAAAACCAGTTCCCTCAGTCGTTCCTCATAAGACTTGTCCTCCAGACCCCTCACCAGCTTTGTAGCCCTTCTCTGGACACGCTCCAACACATCAATGTCCTTCTTGTAGTGAGGGGCCCAAAACTGAACACAGTACTCGAGGTGGGGCCTCACCAGTGCTGAATACAGGGGGACTATCACTTCTCTAGTCCTGCTGGCCACACAATTCCCGATACAAGCCAGGATGCTATTGGCCTTCTTGGCCACCTGGGAATACTGTCGGCTCATAATTAGCTGGCTCTTGACCAACACACGCGGGTCCTTCTCCGCCAGGCAGCTTTCCAGCCACTCTTCCCCAAGCCTGTAGCCCTTGCATGGGGTTGTTGTGACCCAAGTGCAGGACCTGGCCTTGTTGAACCTCCTACCATTGGCCTTGGCCCACCAATCCAGCCTGTCCAGATCCCCCTGTAGAGCCTTCCTACCCTCAAGCAGATCAACACTCCTGCTCAACTTGGTGTTGTTTGCAAACTTACTGAGGGTGCATTCAATTCCCTCGTCCAGATCATCGATAAAGATATTAAAGAGAACAGGCCCCAGTACTGAGCCCTGGGGAACACCACCTGTGACTGACTGCCAACTGGTTTTAACTCTATTCACCAGTTGGTGGCCAGTTGGCCTCCCCATGACAGCTCTCAAATTGACCCTTTTGCTCATCCCATGTCATACCACTGCTCTCAGAACTTTTCAAATTAGGCTGAATCCCTAACTGTGAAAGTGAGTTGTTTCTTAAACTGAATTTGTTACCTTCAGAGAACTCTATATTGTGTCAGTATCTTCCGAATTCGCTCAGTGATAAAGAAATATAAAAGAGTGAAGACGTTTTTGTCTAGCAGAATAGAATATTAAGCTCTCTATTACAAAAACTAGAGATCAGGCTACAAAGAAAACAGTAAATGTAACTCTGCATAATATTTAAGACACTTTCAGAGTTACAGATCCTTGAAGAATCTGTCCACGGTGTGAGCTGACAAAAAACTTCTGCACAGCATCTTGCCTTTAACTATTCCTCAAGGCTCATTTCAAATCTGCATTAAGAAGCCACAATTTACACTCTAAGTTCCTCTCCCCTATGTTCTCCCCTGGCTTTCTTGAGATCTTTCTTGAAATCTTCCCTCTCCTTTTACCTGAAAAGAATGTAATTTCTGAACTTATAAGAATGTAGCATGTTCCTTGTAAGAAATATGAATAATCAGCTACATGCGATCAGTCTCTTGTTCCTTGGTGTTACTTCCTTCATCTTCTTTTAAACTCCAAAATGAAGCCTTAATTTAGGGCAAATTCAAGGCGAATAAAATATTTATGGTTTAGCTGGTATGAAACTGTTACATTATTTTATGAATTATTTATCAGTTGTACATTCTCCCATATGTCAAAGAATTTACAGCTTCTCGCTCATTTTTACTTATTGTAACAACTACACATGAATAGTGCAGATAGAAGGTTAAATATCCAGGGTGCCTTTCTGAAAGATGTTTACTATTGGTTTGTGTCAGTTTTGAAGACTCAAAATATTGCAACACCACAGGATCACCCTACTTCTAACTTAAGAATTCAACAACAACATGTACATGTTTCTAAGGAATGCAGCAGCTGAAAGCTGCCAATTTTTAAGCACTTTGAAGTTAGGGACACACACACACACAAAATCTTGAATAATTAAGCCAGCCAAGAATCTGAATCTTTGAACACTTGCGTTGCTCATCTAAATCTATTACTACTAGATAAAATCTGGAAAGACAGAAACAATGTCCTTCCCAAAATTGTAATTAGATCTTCTGTTTTATTTTCTTTTTCTAAATGAAAATAATGTTTATTTCATAATTTACAAAATTGCTTGCCTACATTCTTCCGTGAGAAATAAGAACTAAAGGTCCCACTATTTACTGGTTTGTAAGCATGAAACTGAGTTCTGTTCAATGCGTATTTATTCCACTTTAACATCGTGAGAGTTCAGAGCAAAAACCCATGTGAAGAATATCCTCAAGGCAGCCTGAATTTTAGTGAATCAACATAATTTAGGCTGCATTGAGGACACGAATGTATATATGCACGTATGAATTTTTCCTCCCAGGTCAGGGTTCTGAAATTCCTGTACCTGCAGTATACTCAAGTCACAGCGTTTTCAAGGCAGTGTTAGTGGTCTGAAGACATCTCCTGACTGAACTGATGGCACACAACAACCAAGCCTCAGCTGCTTTGTCACTGGAGTTTTGAAATCCCTCCACAGGCTTTGGGATGCAAGACAAAGCTAGCTTGAAAAAGCTGGTTACTACACAAATAAGGAAACCTTTTCCCTCTTTAAACCACTCTGTACACATTTTTATATATTCACGTGATTTCCAAAGTTTTATTCTTCAAATAGTGAGAGTCAACTCTCTTTAAGCCATCACAAAGTTTGCTGAGCATTTTGCAATCCAGTCCTAAAATATCAGTGTGAAAGGACTTCACTATCCTGTAATTATCCCTGAGAAGAATGTTATTCAACAGGGCCATAGATGCTTGATAATCTTTCTGGTACGTTTTTGAGCTCACAAGGAGACAATACAGTTGAATTCTGTTGATACTGGTGAAATAATAGATTATATCTTGGTGACTGTACACATTTTCTTCAGAAAAGATAAATTCCTTAAATCTTTTTTGTATGACATAAAAGATAAGCAGGAATGACCAGGAGGAACCATGATGGCAATAAAACAGAAATAAAACTTTATTTTGGAAATAAGACTTTTACATAGTGTAATTCTGATTAAAATTTACTTTTGTTTTATTTCCAAATGTAGATGGACAAAGCCCGGGATGAAGACTGTTGTAACCTTTTCACCGAACTGAGTGTGAATCAACCATACAGATAAGAATATTCAGGCATTAGGGCATCAGGTGCAGTCACAGTTCATCTCGTGAAAGTATTTGGGACTCATAAAACTCAAAAGAAAAGCCCTATATATCGGTAGCAGACATCTCCCCTTAAACTTTGAGTTACCTTGAGTGGTTAAACCGCATTGACACCAGGAATGGAGCAATTCTGTACACTAAGAAAAGTATACATCTGTTCTCCAAAGAAATGGAACTGAGGAGGTGCAAAATAAACATTTGCTCTTGATGAAGTAAAATAAGAACTGGTAGAAGCTGATGAAGCACTAAAAGAGCGAGTTGGCTGCTAGGGAGGAGGTGTTCTCAGTGGAAACAGTAGCTAGACTAAAAGAATTATTGTCTAGTGAGTACTTGACCAGATGGTACATAGGCACTGCGTATATTGTTCTGCCACACAATTTGGCTTAAGTACAGCGTTACAAAATTACACATTTCCTCTTTCAACCTGAAAGCACGTAGGTAGAGGTACGTAAGAAAAGCACAGTTGGAAAGAAATAGTAAAGGAAGCATTGAGAAGACAAAGAGCAAGGACTGAACTCCTAAGGCTTCTTAATATTCCCTGTCCTAAAACTGGGAAGAAGGAGTTCCTTTGATGTCTCTGGGTAAAGAGCTATAGAGCAACTGACACCTCAAACCTGCGAATGAATCCGATCAAGCAAAGCAAATAACTGAAAGGTCTTTATTGGAGGCAAAGAAAGGAGGCGAATGAAGGCTTTTAAACATTATTACTAAATTCAGGTTGGTGACAAGGCAAGGAAAATCCGAAGGTATGACTATTGACTAAAGGAATAACAGAATTAGGGAATAAAATCCAGTGGCTCAGCAAAAAATTACTATGCACCGAATTAATTTTTGATCACTGCCTTGAAACAGTGCACTGACTTTCAAAATACAGAGGTATATTAAATATTTAAGGAGCAAAGTTCTCATGTGTCTACAGCTGTGCAAAGGAAATAACCCTTCAGATTATACTGGTTTCATATGGAGTTGAGACTCTGACTCTTTGGAAGGCTGACTTAGTTACCTTAAAATACAGAAAAGCTAACAGAGACAGACTAGCAGGGTTTTTATTTTGAAATGCAATTCAAGATCAAAGACCAAAACTTAAATCAATGCTAACTGGCAGAAGCTCGAGATTTCTTCCTCAGCTTCTGCTTTTTTTAAAACATTTGACAATGCTTATTTGAATTAATATTTAGAAAGCTGCTGGTAGTGAACAGCTATTACAGGGGAACTCACAATTTTAGTCAGTACACATTCATGACACAGCCAAACATTTAAAGTAATATAAAGTAACAACCATAACTAGCGGGGATAAACAGCTCAAAGAAGTATCTAAAGGGCTACAAAAACATGACAAAGTTTTTAATAATTGATTGTAATATTCAAAAAATTTTTTAAAAAGTGAAGCTTACCTAGAATATTGTATATGCAATCCCTAGAAAAGCCTTAAAACATAAAATGACATATGTAACTTTATTTTGCTCATAACTATACATTTTCCCTACACTAGTTTGTAATAACTTGACACTTATACATTATTCATAGACCTTTTGACACAAAGGATACTGGAAAACTAAATGCAAATATAGAAAAAGCTAAATAGGTTTACATACAATGTGGTTATTGCATACTTTTTTTTTTCACATATGAAGTATAGTTTAACATTCTTTTCTGTATGAAGAAAGAGGAAAAAAAAAAGGAATAGCACATGAAATAAAAATCCATTTCTTAACCAGACATATCAGACTGAAATGTCTTTTTTTTTTTACAATAGAATCAAGATTTTCTTTTTTTTTCTGTATTTCTGAAATACAGAAGAGTAACATATGCCTTTTTATTCTTTTAAGTTTTTTTCCTATTGCCAAGGCCCTCTTATTAATGGAATTTACTGCAGCCCTTTAAATAATGTTAAGTCATACTCTCCTTGCTCAAAAAAACCCCAAAGCAAACAAACATACAAAAGACTATGGGGAGCTCTCCACTTCTGATGTTAACTTACCCCATTCAGGCTGCCCAAATCCTTCACCAAGTGTTCATCCGTAGAGGCATCGTAGTTCAGTACAGCATGTTGCTTGTCCACACTTCGTGACTAAAATACATATATATATAACAAAACCAAGGTAAGGTATTTCAAAACCAGATCAAGATAGTATTTATTGCTATTTCTTAGAGTAGCATGATTATTTTCTTTCTACATAGCATATTTCTTTAAATAGTACAAAAAAATTAGTCCCACATATGAAAACTCCCAATCTCTAACCATACCCAACTCTAGCTCCAGGTGCCCACAGAGGAACCCTAAAATTAATTCAGAAGAATTATTTTCTTAGTATTTCCCCAATGTGATTATGTCAGATCCAGCCATAGCTTATCCAAAAATATTATTTTTCCAGTTCATCATAGTATCACTGATGTTTAATCTAACATCATCACTTTCACCTTTATTTCTCCCTCTCTCCTTAACTACACGCATCTTTCAAAACACAAACATGATTCTATGGCATTGCTGTTCTCTCTGAACCATACCGTTTCCTGTCATGCACCAGCAAATCTTCCATTTTGTTGCCTTGGATATTTACCTAGTACACAAGCATTCAAATTGGTTCTCCGTGATCTCAATTTCCTAAACAAGTTAGCTATGGCCTCTTCACTAAACGTCTGCGCGCTTCCTGAATTACTGCTCCCATCAGTTCTGCCTCTATCATTAGGCCTTCCTTATGCACTTAGGCATTTATTTAATTAGTTCTTTACTTCACATCCAAATATCAACCCATAGCTCACAAATAGCCCTTGCTGCTATTTTCTCTGAGAACACAACCTCCCTAACAGCCAAGTCCCTCTTTTAGCACTTGCCCACGGCCGAATGTGTACAAGTATCTAAAGGGTGGGTTGAAGGAGGATGGAGCCAGACTCTTTTCAGTGGTTCCCAGTGACAGGATGAGGGGCAATGGGCACACGTTGGAACAGAGGAGGTTCCGTTCAAATACACTGAAGAACTTCTTTACGGTTGGGGTGGCAGAGCACTGCACAGGCTGCCCAGGGAGGTGGGGGAGTCCCCTTCTCTGGAGGTTTTCAAGCCCCGCCTGGATGCAGTCCTGAGTGATGTGCTCTGGGCAGTCCTGCTTTGGCAGGGGAGTGGGACTAGATGATCTCTAGAGGTCCCTTCCAACTCTGAAAATTCCGTGATTCCGTGAATGTTTGCAGCCTGAGGTGCTGACTTCAAGCGAGGAAGATGTGGAACTGGATGTATGCTTCCTTCACGCACGAATGTGGTCAGCACCTTGACATCCAGAAGATTTCCCAGCTGGATGGAGCCCACAGCTCATCTTCCCGAGCTATGCACTCAGTCTGTTTTCTGGTACTTCTGCTATTGCAGTGTCCTGACATGACCGCATGGTAGCAAATTTCTTCCAACAGTATTTCATCCAGTTTCAGGTTTGCATCTTCTATCCTTGCTACTCAACTCATTGTTCAGGATCATACAGAACTGAGAATGGCAAATTTCTGCCCAAGACTTCTGTGCTTACTTTTGTACCAGCACCTGCAGTCTGCCAGTTCTAGGAGTTCCAGGTTATCAGTGCATTAGCCAGTTCAAGGCTAATTGACCATGCAATCATAATTCCTAAGGAAATGCTTTCTCTTCTCAGAATCCCACATTTATCATCTTGTCCCTTCTTGATTTCTCGAGACTTAATAATATTATTTTCCTTCCTTCTTTTCATTTACTTCCTTATTCTTCCTTTCCACGCCATCTTTTGACTGCTTCACTTCTCCTCAAAGAAGTAAAATCAATCCTCTTCTGCTTACGCTTACTATGTTATTTTTAGACTTATCATTTGACCCAATTTGTTTTGCAGTCTTGAGGGATTGGGATATAAAAGGGGAGTTGAGAATTAAGGACGAGACAGACAACTGAACAACAAGGTCCATGCCAATAAAAACTGCATTAGCATACTAAATCAGTTCAGTGCTCTTAACGGTAGATGAAGCTATACTAGTACAGCTAATTTTCTACTAACTTAGTAACGTTTCTTCAAGTGAAAACGATCTATCCCAGTAAAATCAATTTGATGTGGGTGTTCTGCTGACCCTACAACATCAAGCAGAGATCGCACTTTTCCACACTCAAGCGATGCAGCAACGCAAGCACAAGAATTCTCCTATCTTCACCTAGGTTATGGGAAAAATTTCTGAACTTCTTTCAATTATGTTACTAAAATAAAAATTGTATTAGTAATCAATTGTATGATTATCTTGATGTGCTACTTCCTATTAAAAATAAGTTAAAATGGAAATGACCCAAAAGATCCTTAAAGCTTCGTGGTGTTTTGTCACATCTTCCGAAACAGTCAGAATGATTACTCAAGTCTATGACATTTAGAGAACGACCTGAAATTCTGCAGAACATTAAGGTTCTCCTCAGGCTCAGACTACTTGCATATAATGGGACACTTTTATTTATTGCAGACAATCTTTACAGGTGCAGACTGTACAATCTTTCAAACACCATTTTTCCTGCTGATTTGTTATTGCAGCCTCCCATTCGAATTTAAGTACTATCAAAATTACTTTTTATAAGACTGTGGTGCCCCGGTTGGCAGCGAAGCACCACACAGCTGCTCCCTCCTGCCCCTCTGCCCCAGTGGGATGGAGAGGAGAACAGGAAGGGCAAAAGCAAGAAAACTCCTGGGTCAAGTTAAAGATAGTTTAAGTGGCAGAGGAAAGAGGAAGAAGAAAGAAGCGATAAAACAAGCGATGCGAAGGCCACCTCCCAGAAGCAGATCACTGCCTAGCCAGTCTTTGGGCAGTGGTTGCCTTCCCCAAAGTCCCCTCCGTCAGCTTTACAGCTGAGCATGACATGATGTTGCACGGAATATCCCTTTGGGTCAGCTGTTCTGGTTGTGTTCCCTCTCAACTTCTTGTGCACCCCCAACAGAGTCATGTGTGTGCGTAGGAGGAGCAGAGTGAGAAAGAAAGAATGCCTTGAAACTGTGCACACGCTGTTCAGTAACAGCTAAAATATTGGTGTATTATCAACAGTGTTTTGGTCACAAATCCAAAATATAGTACCTTAAGGGCTTCTCTAAAGAAAATTAACTCCATCCAGCGAGACCCAGTACAAAGATTTGCACATGACTGCAAAAATAATAAAAATCACAGAACTGTGCTACGAGTAACAGCTAAAATATTGGTGTATTATCAATAGTGTTTTGGTCACAAACCCAAAACATGGTACCATAAGGGCTTCTCTAAAGAAAATTAACTCCATCCAGCCAGACCCAGTACAAAGATTTCCACGTGACTGCAGAAATAATAAAAATCACAGAAGAACTGTGCTAAGAGCTGTATGAATACAAAGAGGAAAACTCCATCCTCAATTAAAATAAATTTGTAACTAGCATTTTTTCAGACAAAGACTCTTCAATCCAATTCAGACTACGAAGAAAATGTTCAGAATACCGAAATAAGAGTATTCTCGTTTGGAAATAATTTTGGTATTATGAATAATGTAGAATTTTACACCTTGGAGATGATCGCCTCATCAAGATTCAAATAGTTTTCTAAACGTAATGGTGAAAGAAGGAGAAAACGTGCTGTTTATCCACAAGCAGGGTGATGCCTTGGAGCAGCTAGCTAAATACAAAGACTGCACACTATGTTTGAGCATATTTACAAAATAACCCAGTTAAAGCAAATCTGTACTCCCAGACACAACCAAAACCTCTGTTAGAACAACAGTGGTTAGGTACAGATATGAAGTCTAATTCTATCAGGCATGCAACGGAGTTGAAATGCTTTTTAATAAGGCTTTTATAACATGTTCTCTGTCAAGATATTATGAATAAAAGCGTTACATTCCACTTGCTTTATCACGCATTGTCGACATGCTTTGCAGTAAGAGAACAACCAAGTTGTCAGGAGTGGAAAGGAAGGGCCTACACAAAGAGCTATACATACAGAACAAGAACCCATTATTAGCTTCTCTTTTGGGGGGTTCCTCCTCTTCAGCAGTACGTGGTGTTACAGCCATGCTGGCGTGCAGACCTAATGTGACGGCAGGCTAGAGAGAATATTCTTGAAAATCACCAGGCCCCTTGATTCTTTTTGCTACCTCTGAAGTCGATACACAACAAATAACATTTGTAAATGACTGGAACCTCTTCAAAACATTAATCAAAGAGGCAGCTACTTTTGAAGGTGATGATGACCGAAGTTTTGTGACACAAAATAATAAATGCTTGAGTATTCAGCTGCACTCTAAGGACTGATCAAACCATGGGCAGGAGATGGCACAGGGGAGAGAGAAGGAAGAAAAGGTTCCCTTGTTCAGAGACAACCACCCATTACAACAAGCGAGTGGTAAAATAAAAGCATTTTTTGATTATGATCTTCTGGGATGGAACGAATGGGGTGGGGTTTTTTGGTTGCTTTTTTTTTTTTGGTTGTGGGTGGTGGAGTTTTTTTGTGTTTGTTGTTTTGTTTGGGGTTTTTTAATATGTCCCTTATAAATCACCATGACATCACACTGTCTGTCTTTAAAGAAAAATTAAGAGTATTTTCAACTACTGTCTAACAGGTCAAAGTATTTCCATCACCAATAAAATCTTTGGATGCCTTTTGAGGTTGAGAGCCAAATGCAGTTTACTAGAGATATTACATTCTGAGTAACGCACAAAAAAAATAGGTTTCTAGGCACTTCATTTGCAAATGAGATTCTAATTTGGCCATTAATGGTTGCACACACACTCTTGGGAACAAAAAATCCAAAAGAAAATATTTTATTGAGTGATATGAAGGGTTGAGAATATTAGTTTTGAAGTTCAATCTTCTTAAGAGTTCCGCTGTAACCAAAGACAAGAATCCAAGAAGAAACTCCCCGATATTACCATTAACCATTCAAAAATATATATGCTAGACAGAAGCAGGTCAGAAGACTACAGCTTTGCTAGAGCAAAGTGCATGAAATATGGCTACGTAACAATACAGTTACACACCTCTCAGAGTTCTTCACAGTGATCCTGAAAATTAAGGAAGTTCCTGAAGTATCAAACTATTTTGACTAAAACTTGCATTTTTACAGTTCCACTGAAACCATTACCGAGACTGAGTCATTCAGCTTCCTTAGAGACAGAGAAATACTCTTCTCCACTAACTTCATTTGCCTTCGTACCACATGATCAGGACATGGGAATAGAGTTACATCAAATCACATGACTACATTAGATTACAAGTTGCAGAAAAAAGAAAGCTCTTTTCAAAAGCATCCAGTGCATTTAGCATTATCACATCTTATGGAGCATACAGTCTACTTCCTTTACTGATCATGCAATGCAAAATGTATTTCATCTTCTATTCTTGCATTCTGTATGTGATTTAGATGAAGAAAATGTGATGCTCTGCACTTCTACAGCAACTGTATGGTTGATGGCAATATATTTAAGCTAACTTTTCCTATGACCACAAAAGTTTAATCAAAACAATAGCTCCCCCAACATCTGGGGAATTTAATTTTCAGAAGGAATATAAAACTGGTGCGTTAAGTTCACGATTTGAGCAGTTGCACATGTAAGGCTGATGCAATTACCTGTAACATCAGCTCACAGTCATCTCTTCCAACAAAAATCATTTCTCGTGGCAGCCTATGGCGAGTGCCTCCACTGCTCACCAAAAACCAGGATGTTAAGCTCATTTTCTGCTTAGCTGATAAATCCTTGGCAAAGCTACGTCATCCTGCAGCAAGGAAGAGAGAGAGACAGAGAAATTCATTTGAGTTATTTTTAGCTACAGTTCCTGCTCAGCAAACACTGTGAGCAGAATACATAAAGCCTTTGAAAACACGGCATTCTCAAACGCGTGCACTGAATCTAGCAATCACAGGCTCCGGATTTACATAGCGTGAGGCTTTATGCAACTAGGCAAATTTAATCGGAGGTAAGCTTCTTCAAAACGAACAAGCACCTAGTTAATCCCAAAAGTCATATGTCAAGTTGTCAGAAAGCTTTTAACATTTGACTGCTTATTATTAAGGTAATTGCTACATTAACGTTTCACTATCGCAACCAATAAACGACGTAGCAAACGCTCACAAAATACAGACAGTAACTTGCATATGTGTCGGTACCTTTTCCTGAGAAAAACAACTACCTCATTTGGTTTTAAGCTCAGGTTCTCTGTACAGCCCCAAGTGAAAGCTTAAATTAAAGAAAGTTTTTGCTTCTCATTTAACGTTAGATTTTCCCAATAAAACTTTTTTTTTGAAATTTAATAGCGTACATTTGGAATTGTAAACAAAGCAGAGCAAAATGAACAATTTAAAAGTTATTTATAAATAATAAAACTAAAAGCAGTATTCCTACAAACCCCTTTAATTTTCCAATAAACAAAATTACATACCACATACTTACACAGAAAAAAAAAGAGCCACAGCTATTTAAAATGTCATAAAATAAAACCACCCACAAAAACTTGAAAACTTGGTAAAATCTTTTATGGAAAATTTCTTCACATAATATGGCCTACTTGACACTGGACAAAATGTGATTAAAAGCACTCTCCAAAGTAATTCAATGGTTGATACTTGGAAAAGCCTTTAAGAAGCATTCCAAAACTCTCTTTAAGAAAAAGCAAGCCAAAGCAATCATTTCGTTCATTGGTTACCACTCTGTATTCACTAAAACGGAAGCTAAAGAAAATAAAAAGCCATCAGTCTGCATTCCTCTCAGTACCAAATATCTGGCATTTCTCTTCTCTTCTATTTATATGTCATTTAGTGAAATTATGCGAGGGTAACAAATGTACTGTAAGTAGACATAAGCCTGTAGCAGATGAGCATAATCTGCATAATAAGAGGAATGCAGTGAGGTTCTCAAAACCAAGACTAACAAGTAAGAACTGAGGAAGACGACAACGCCAACACTGCCCCATTAGGCAAACTACAATCAAGGAGAGACACTGCAAACTATGAAAATTTATAAAGAGGACTGAATTAAGCCAAAATTGCATATGAAAATGACAAACCAGACATTTACAAAAGAGTAAGTAGAAAGCAGACCACGGCAGGTGCTAAAATGAACCAGCAGAGCTGTCAACCCGGTTAAGAAAAAACAATGCCATTCAAATGGAAGAAGTTAGACTTAATGTGCTAAAGATTTAATTAATAGAAAAGTAAATATGTATTACAACAAAGCGTTCTTTTATACAGTGATACCTACAATAGGGTTATCTTCCCACAGCTGTACCACAACACATTCTTCAAATGAAACTGACATCCACTTGATGTTCTCCAACTCAACGGAAGAAGTGATACAGCATCTCGATTACACTTTATACTTTACTCACAGAAAGTATGAAGATTACAAATTATATCTACAATGGATTCAGCAATAACTTGCTGAAATGAAATTTAAAGACATCTTGTCACCAAATAAGTGTTTTAATAACTAAAACAGTTTATTTAGCACCTTTGAAGGAAATTAACATTTGTATTTTTAATTTAACCTAGTTTAAAACTAGAAGATACACTAGGTCAATCAAATGACATTTTTCCGTTCCTTTTAAGAAAGGAAAAGGAAGCACCAAAACTGGCCAGCCCAAGTACCAGCTTTTAACAAGTACATTAAATGGATGTTTGACAGAAAGCATGCTGTTCAATATCAAAGCTCTTCATTTCATTCATATTTTACTGCCTTTTCAATCTCCCATCTGCTTATCGTAACAACACTTACACCATTTGGCCTTCCTGTTCTAATTGGAAAATCATATGAAAACCTCCAAGATACAAACTATTTGAAAAAGTTCTTACTCAAATACTATGCTGTAGTTTACATAGGGAGACTGTCAATAAAGAAGAAAAACTATTTTTATTTATAAAACAGACAAGTAGGTCAACAACTACTGAGCTAGGAAAAAAAAACCAACAAACCCCCAAACCTCCCACAAATGATACAGCATGACAACAAACAGATTAAATTAAGCTATCTGAAATAGTTTTAAAAAACATATTACACAGAACAATCATTACCACACAGCATGGCAGCACATTTGTAGTTAAAAGCCCATCACCATTTCTATCGAACTTAATAACGTTGTTCTTTTCAAACAGTGCTGTCTCAACTGTGACAAATCATCAACCCAGATACATATTTTATTTTCAAGTACTCTTTATTCTAAACTAATGCCTTTGATCACAGCTATGCCGAAATTCTGCATAGCAAAACTGGTTGAAAACAGAATACAGTAGCAACAGTTGCTCAGTATCAGAACAAAAAAGTGCATTAAAAATTAGATATGAAACTGCACACTTCTTAGTTATATAGACAGTATACGGATAATTACAGCGCACCCTGAAAACTTCATGAAAGCTAACCATATTTTTAATACACTGCTGTGCTAAGTAGTCTGGCTGTAGCATTCTGAAGAACACAAGGATGAAAGATTGTTCACTGTCTAGGAGACACTAATTAAATTAAATTATTGCAGGACAGGTGCAAAATCATCAGAAGTGCTCTTTACGCAGTGTAAATTTAGGTCATGATAATTCTTGCAATGAAATTTGATGGATACTAAAAGGTTACACTTGGTTCAAAAAGCAATAAACATTCATGGAAGTAAAAATCATCACAGGGAACTGCTGGAGAGCATGCAGCTTAGGGCAACTAAGATGACTGAGGGATTGGAGCATCTCCCTTATGAGGAGAGGCTGAGAGCGCTGGGACTCTTTAGCCTGGAGAAGAGAAGGCTGAGGGGAGACCTTATTACTGCGTACAAGTATCTAAAGGGTGGGCTGAAGGAGGATGGAGC
>VUYV01000081.1:3136144-3150691 GCA_008711295.1 Anarhynchus alexandrinus
CCCCATTTTAGATGTAACAATGACCAAGGAAAAAAAAAAAAAGCCCAAGATCATTTCCTTTGTTTCCTTTGCTATTCTATCAATATCAACATACAAATACTGCAAACAAACTTACAAAAATAAGGCATACCTGATGGCTATCAATAATCATTTGAGTGTCACAGTATGCAAAAAGATATCATTTGCATGAATCAGAATGTCTACAAGAAATACGAAGTCCAACATTAAGATGTTCTACAAACTTTAAGCAAACTGAAACTAACCAATCTGCCATTTAAAGCATCTAAGAAAAGGAAATTAATGTTACAGGTACTATGAAGACAGTCATGCCTTTCCTCACCACAAAAGTCCCTTTTCCAAAAAAAACCCACAATTCCTGGTAGAAGCTAGCAGACAAAATTGTGTTAAGAACAGCAGCTTGAAACAAAGACTTCAGCAAGTTGACAGAAAATAAAATACTGGGTTATCTTTACAGAGAATACTGGTAAACACACAAATTCTTAAAAGACCAATTAGAAAACTTTGCATGAGACTGGTGCTGTGCATGGAAATAGTCTTAAGTAACAATCATAAGCCTTTTTATGCATTTATTGTTGTTATAATAGCCAGGGGTACCTGAAAGTTAAAAACTACAGTTTTGTTTTAAGGTATTCTCAGTCTAAACATTAGATTTCAAATTTTTAAAAGTATACTTAGTTATTAGCCACCAGGATAAAGCCATTAAGACTTCAAAAAAGTCCTATTTTATCCAGACAATAAGGATATTCTGTATTTATTAAAGAAAATGGATGAATTATTTTGCATTCCTAATCTTTACATTCATAAGCAAAAAATAATTTCTCATGAATGTTCTTCTTTGCAGCCTTCCTGCACTGAAAGGCAACACTTTTCAAAAGCTGCTGTCAATAAAGAGTTAAAACAAAGAACACTGATTGCTTGTAAGCATAGCTTAACTTATGAGCGATCAATCAATCAAATGGTCACCTTTTGTCCATCACTCTCATTCAGACTAAGGAACTGCATACAGAAAAATACTTCACAGTTTTCCCATTTCACCACGATCAAAGAAGGTCATCTATGCAGAGAGCAGCATACCCTGTGTGCTAATGAAATAGTACATCTGATCAGTAACCTTTAAAATGATTGCAGCTAGTAGGCCAACGAAACTGTAACCAACTTCTTTTTGGGAAAAGGCTTCCTTTAACGAAGGCTACAGAATACTTCCTCCCCCCACTCCGTATCAGACTGTGTTATCAGACTATACTATTGCCAAGATAAGCGAATAAGCAAATAAATAAATAAATAAAAGCAAATCAGATATGGCATTCAGGCAGAATGTAATCTTAAAGAAGCAGTCAAGTCCTCCTCCTCCACTTCCTATTTTCGCTGCCTCTGTCGTGGCATATTCCAAGTTATTTTGTAGGCTGTGTATGAAGAGGAGGTTTTATTTGCATTGGCCAAGTACTGACCACAGTCCTGAGCACTACTGAAAAAACAAACACCACTTCGCAAATAAAACCAGACCTCTTAACCTCCCAAGGGTGGTGATTTCACTTTCCCCAAAATTGTGAAATATATAGGATTCATTCCATGTCCCAAGATACTTAGTAAGATTAAATTGCATTCAAGGCAATGCAAATTTATTGTTCTTTAATTAAGGAACTACTTACTTTGTGAGTATGAAGATAACTATACTCTCCAAAGAAAAACATATATTTAAGTAATTTTAACGTCTATCTTCCAGTTTTCAATTCCATTTTACTCCTTGACACAATACAGAAGTACACAGAACACGAAAGTGGAGGTAATAGAGAACAACTCTTTAAACCAATGCTACTGATCTCCACATCTATTCATAGTATTACAGATATAAATTGAAAAAGGTATTCACTTCTTATTCTTTGCTACATCTCCACAGTAACATAAAAAACATTTATCATTCCAAAGTAGGCTCCATACAAAATATTTGATATATTCTACCCTCTCCCTTATGGAATGTTTTGGAGCTTTTTACAATTATTCTCAACAGCCAAGTCCACAGATGTATTTTTCTTGGAAATACACAAAGCTGTTTGTTCCAAGATCAGTAATGCAGGCCCTACATGAAAAAAAAAAAAAAGTTGGATGTACTTATTTTACAAAACAACCAAAGGCTCAAAATTTTGCATTGAAGTTGTAAGTGATGTTTGCTCTAGGCAATTTTCAGTGAAGACAGAGAGACTGCGTGTACGTGCACACACGTAATAAAAGCCCATTGATTCTGTATCACAATTATGTAGTGCAACATGGATATTCTATAAAGTATTTACTGTGATGACGACCTTAAAACCAAAATTCTTTAAAAATTAGCTTGGTAAGTGTGACGTAAAGAGAGCAGTTTTCTTCATGTTCAAAATTTTCCAATCTCAGACAATAACATGGGACTTGATTTTTAAGATCTTTTCCTGATGGAAACTCCTCTTCCTGGAGATTCATGTAAAAATAAGAGTAGAAAAAGGCTTAAAATGCCTTATATCTTAATATTTGTTCAGTTCTTTAGTCACATCCCAAATGATTCAACAGAAACCTAGTCTTGCAGTTTGGAGTATAGTATTTCTTTAATGTCTGCATCCTTCCCATCTCTCTCCTTCCCATGAAATGAAATGGAAAGGTAACAAATACAACACAAACAATGTATGATCACGTGAAAACAAAGTACAACATCAAGAATTTAGCAAGACATAAAGCAGGATAAGACATTTGCGCAAACAACAAAAATAACCATAGTTTTAATGAAAAATATTACTTACTAAAAAAAATTTAAACCAGTCTGTAATTAGTACCTAGCAAATGGCTTCCCTGGAGAGAAGCTACTCCACGTTTGCTCGCGGTGCCCACTCACTCCTCTCTTGCATGCAGCCAACAAACAGGAATATAGCTACCAGCGTGGTAAGTCTTAATTCTTTTTCTTACACTACCTCTTATTTACTAAACATGATCTCACCACTAGATGTGAAATTGTCACTGTAAACTTTTAGAATTAACACATACAGTGAGTATGAAACTTGATGTTTTTATGGAAAGACTTGTTTGAGCAGGTGTATTACAACCCCTCAACAAAATCATGATCAGAAGCCACGACTGGTATGTAAGCAGGATATTTTCCTTTATAAGATTGTTTAAGAGTGATTGGTGATAACTGATTTAAACTTGATTTCGGATGACATTAGCATATGTTTTGCAGAATACTATCATGAAAATTTGATTAACTTTGGAACATTTGGAGACCACTGGAAGATGCTTTTATTAATATCATACTATAAAAACATTTAAAAACTATTAATTGAATGCAAGTGTGTCCTTCAACAGAGAGAAATCTGGAATTCAAATACTTCTATGGGAACATACCTATAGAGATTTTTCTTTATAAGTTCAATAACTTTGTTGCCTTAAAAAAAATAAATAAATAAAAGGAAGATATGCGAAAGGGAAGCCTAAATGGGAAGAGCTCTGAACTCCACACACACTGCTCCAGGCACAGAACCAAAACAAGAGGAAGTGATACTACAACCCCATCCACAAAAAGGGATCGAGTCATCCCTTTCATTGGCACTTCAGCCAACAAGTTTGGGGTTTTGGTTTTCTTTTTTTTTTTAAGAACTACCCACAGTTACTACAAAAGTTACTCATTTTGTGTCTCCAACAAAATTTACAACAAAAATTTAGTTATGCTCAGCTGCGTAAAAAGTAAAAAAAGTAAAACGTATATTAAGCAACGCTGACCCCGCTGCTGCAATAGAGAAATAGTCTTCTGGTTGAGCAAAAATATTCTAAATCACTTCAACATGGAACTAAATATGGACAAAAGCATAAGGAGTTGGTTAAGACAGAGCATCATCAGTTTCCTTTTTAAAGGCTGGACCGATTCACATGCTCTGTTCTTTAAATTACTCCACATTCCCATGGTATAGCAGTCATTACCGCTATTGGTGCCCACTGAGCAACACTTCTGATAATAACTAACACCTAACAGAGTTAAGGAGTGCTGCATTTCTATATTTGTTTAGTTTGTTTCGGCTCTTTCTGGACTTTTTCTTGTATATTTCCTCTTGAGAATGGTAATTATTTAGTATATCTGCCACACACAAGACCAATATTATCTCTTGCTTAATCCAAAATAGTCCAGATGTAGCCTTCATTTTATTGCCCCAGACATATTTTTAAAAGGCATACTTTTACTTCAAGCAAGAGGGTGAACAAATGATTTATGGTTTTTTAACTGTATTCTCCCTCTGCCACACAGTAATTAAAACTCTTACTGAAACCATTTTTAGTTGCCTGAGGAAGTGGGGCTCTTTTTCCACCCATTGCTCCTCCTAACAGCAAGCTTTAGAGAGCTGGAGATTTCAGAGATACAAAATTCCTAAAAGTTTTGGGAGAATGGAAGGCAGAAGAAGTTCAAAAGAACAAGTCCATCATCCCACTGGCAGAAACACCGCTACAAGTCCGACAGTTCCCAGCTCCTTACAGGCTGCCGGCTGACCTGTGCTCACATGGCTCCTCTGCGCTCTGCCTTTGTAGGATATCTGCAATTTGGGTTATTTTCCCCACAGAATATTGCTCGTTCCCAACCAAGCAGGCAAGAAAAGAGCGCATGTTGAGGTTCAGCACAGTTTGGGATTCAGGACACATCCCTAGGAAACTAGACATTACTTGCTCTCCTGCATTTTTTTTTTAATCTCCATTTTATCTTAATAGGATTGCTTTACTTTGAATCAAAAGCAAAGCGCTTTCCCAGTCTTGCCAGAAATTCAGAAGTGTTTTTTTTCCTTCTGGCCTTGGCTGTATATGCCATGTACTATTACAAGGTGGAGAGAGGGAGAGAGAAAATAGAAACAGGTTCCCTGTATTTGGTCCACAAGGTGAACAGGTTGAGGCCACCCCATCCAGGCACACGAGCGTTTTTAACAGAATGAGTGCATTCTTATGGTATTGCGAGTATAAACACACAAGCACCATAATGGATTAAAGAGAATATATTTCAATATTAAAGGTCCAGCCATGTTAGCCAATACATGCCTAAAAGTCAAGCTCTACAGTTCAGAACAGCTGCCCTAGAATATACCACTAACTACCAATCTGCAATCTTCTGCAGACAGAAAGGCAGTTGAAATTTAAAAGAATACTGAATAATCACAACAAAACAATTATCCTTTACTATTTGTATTTTAACTCTAAGGACTAAGAAGAACTCCACAAACAACAGAGCTCCAAAGACTGACTTTTACTCCCACTTTCTCCTCAAGTTCAAAGTGCTTTAAAGATGTTTTAGCAAGTTTGGTTCAGAGAGAAAATAAACACATTTTATTTTCAAATCCTTCCACAACTTTTATTATCTGAAAATGCGATAAAATTCCAATGTATACATTGTATTCAGAATTTAGAATGAGACTGCAGCAACCTGTGCCCAAAGTTTTACAGGCTGAAATGGGGAAGTTAGCAGCTTAATTAAATTTAAAGATCTAAATATAGGGACAGTTTACTGGACAGCAGTATGGGATGTGAATTTATAGTGTGGCACCTCTTCCTTATTAGCAGCTCCTACATCCACACTTCCACTGCAACCGATCTCAAGTAACCTGCTTTGTGTGAACTGCCTTGGGTTCCTTGCACGTACCACCCAGTAGGAGTTACTACGGAAAGCTGACGCGTACAAAGCTAATACATAAGTTACCTGTTATAAGTTGCTCGCGTGTCCAGAACTTCACTGTATTGACTTATTTTCAACCTTAGTGTTGAACACTCACCCGACAAGCAAATGAGCGGTTTTAACCCTCATCATATAAATGTTAAACTGAAGGAGCTGCAGTTCCACATCAGCCAAAGCCAGTCTCACTGCTGTGGGGATCCCAATCCTCTTGCCCTGCTCCAGCCGCAGTCCCGACTACTCCCTTTTCCTTGGCTGCAGTGCTCGCGTGGCTGTGCAGCTGCGCTGAGCTATTTCAGCACGTTCAACTAGGGACAGACTGACTTGTGTGCTCTTTTCCACTCCCACAAACAACTGAATGGTTCCCAGAAGCTAACACACAGCAACCTCGCACCAAAGCGAGAGCAGTGGGGCTGTGCAGCTTGGAGTGGGACAAAAGGGAAGAGCAGGGCAGGGGCAGGACAGCCCGCAGCCAGGTCTGCTTAGGCTGCTGTGAGAACACAGGTCGACTATACCAAATCCACCTAAGTCTCACAGGACTCACTATATTTAGACAGGTCTATAGTAACTGTAAGAAATATTAATATAATAATTGTTAGTCAAATATAAAGTAATTTTTCATATTTACCCATTACAGATTAAAACTACATACTTTTAAAAAAAGATTCAGTGTGTATTTTTGTTCTTTTTTTCCCACTTGCCTCAACCGTTTTTTATAACACATCACAATCCAATGATCAAACCTTTAGTCTCTCACCTCACAATACACGATGCAGTCCTTCTTCTAAATCTGCCTTAGATCAGTGACTGCAAATGTGAATAAATGTCTTTAAGAGATAGAAAGGAAGAATTCCTATGGAAATAACTATACAAATAAAACAATACACAGACACCTTTGAATAAAATTTTTTTGAAGACCATGGCATTATCCCCCCAAAAGCGCAATAGATAAAAATAGTAAGGCATAATGCTTTTCTTGGTTTTGGAATAAAACTGCACCAAGGGAAAGACCTACAAAATACAGGAACTCAAGGATCTTAAT
Source organism: Anarhynchus alexandrinus (assembly GCA_008711295.1). Lineage (NCBI taxonomy): Eukaryota > Metazoa > Chordata > Aves > Charadriiformes > Charadriidae > Anarhynchus > Anarhynchus alexandrinus. The sequence goes on from VUYV01000081.1 coordinate 3,142,873, forward strand.
CTGCTAAATCTGGTCTTCTTCCCAAGTGCTGTTTGAAGTAATTTTATGAATTGCACTAAAAATAAGTGTGTTTACTTTTTTCTTTTCTTTAAAAAAAAAAAAAAAAAAAAAACAAAACAAACACCTAAATCAAAGGTTTCAATTTGCCTCAACTGGGCAAGGAATGACTCAGGGCTTCCTGGTTCACTGCTGTGCCTTGATACCGATGTCTCAGCTTTTTTTTTTATTGCCACCCTACAAAGGGCTTTACTATGTGCTATAGGCTGCCCAGACAATATAAAAATGAGTTCCCCTTGTCAGACATTTAAGTAAATACCCAGCAGTATGAACTAGACCAACTGAAAATGGTTACTGTGTAGGGTACAGCTAAATAGAATTACAGACCATGAAAGCAATGTCAGAAGCTCCAGCAGAAAAAACCTTCTTGCTTCTTAACAAACGAGAACTCAAGGCATGATGAATAAAAACTTTAAAACATTTCTACTATGTGCAGGTACTGAAATGTGATTCCGACATCAAGAACTGAAGTTGTTGGATAATTTAGTTCTTAGTTCTGTTACAGTGACCTCCTCAAAGCAAGTAAGGAGGCAACATTTTGAAACCATACACTTGCAACAATAATCCTGCAAGAGATCAATGCAAACCAGATTCTGGAGTATCAGTCTGCCCTCAACAGGGAAGTTGACTGTTGCTATTTGCAGTTTCAGCAACACAATGCCTGAACACATTTAACTTCGACAGTTGAAGTTGCCAATACAGTACGCTAAAGAAAATGCAATCAGGCCACAAAAATGGGAAAAAGCAAGGGGATGTGGTTGTTTAAGGAAAGTGAGAAAAAATACACATGCGGTATCCAGCACGATGATACGTGATTTAGAAGTTGCAAATACTGAAGAAAGAAACATTTATTCTAGGGGGAGAAAAAAAACAACCAACAAACACAAACAAACCACGCAAAAAAAGAAAAAAAGAAAAAAGACATGCACATTGGATAATACCAAGTAATACAGTTCCTACAGCAAGCTAAAGAATATATTGTAATAGCATCACATTGGGCCTTGCGCTGCTGTGTAAGAACAGATCCTGCCATACAGGGAAGTCATCTGCAGTACCTGAAGACAAACTGACTTCACCAAGACCTGGGGCAGACAGGCAACTTACCCATGCTCAAGGAAATCAAAAATAAAATTTTGAACGAGAAAAAGAGTCAAGAAAACAATCAGGGTACGAAGATTCAGCACAAAATGATTAACAGAAAGAACAATACATTTTCGGTGATGGCTACCACGTTTCAAATATTGTTATTGCCAAACTTAAAAAGTTTGTGACATCTCTGGACTTTAAAGTGATTGACTCAAGCTACACCCAAGCTTAAGTTCAGCCTGGCATTTTTTTGTGTCAGCATATTTTTCCATTGCTCATGCTTGGCGTTTTTTGTTCAGTTGGTTTTGTTTGTTTGTGGTATTTTTTTTTAAATATTTATTCCTATTTGCAATACACATACTGACTATATCCAGCTACTTCTTTTCACTAATACCAGTTCTGTGCCAGCAACATTATCTTTCTTACTGTTCTCCAACTAGGAAGAAAACTGAAGAGAACAAAGCCATGTAGTACCATCTACAGAAGAGGAAGAAAAAAAAAGTAAAAAACAACTAGCAGGTTCATCAGAAGCCTCTCTGCAGCTCACCACAAAACAAGGGGACACAAATCTCTAAAGTAGGAATCTGTTTGCAACAGATGAAAACCAGTCATATGCTTCCATTCTTTAACTGGCATTTCAGATCTTCATGAATTTGTGCCTCTTTGATATGCTACGTAAGATGTATCTGTAGGACTGATACTGGGCATGCAACTGCACCTCTCAAAAGAGCACTCAGCAAGAACAAGTTACATATAGAATACCTTGCAATATATTAGGACGGCAACTGGTCTAAAAAGAGACCACAAGTTGTATTTCAAAGCTGATGAATTAAGATTTGATTAATTAAAAATATGCTACAGAATTTGTGATCCAAATGGTAACAGTTGAAACTAAAAACATTTATTTTAACAAACGCGCATGAATTATGACAGACTTAGAACTAACCAATTTCACTAAGGTTGCTAAAGATAGTTAGTGTAGACTTCACCAAAAATAAAGGCACTACCCAATTATTTCCAATACAGCCCAATAAAATAATTAGTGTGATGTTTAAAGGACTATTGCAGCATGATGACTGAGCAGCATTTAGAAGAAATATAGCATTTGAACAAGACCTTTTATTATGTTTATCAGCAAGAACTGTAATAGTAAAACAAACACAAAACGAAGACAGAGGGCAATATCATCTGTAACATGAAATTATTGTAGCTGTTCCATAGTTCTTGTATCAACCAGTTGCGATCATTCTTCAGAACTCTCTGCTAATCCAAAAGCTAAACAAAAAGTTGTTCTGGGTTCTCACAGGTTCCCCAATGACTTCCTGAATTAAGTTTCTGCTTACAATTCAAAAAAGATTTGTAATGGCCAATTTCACAGTCAACTTAAAGCTAAAATTCAAGATGTGATTTTGCCTTGTGAACCACTTCAAAAAGCAGTTCTTACAGGAAGGGTTTGACCATCATGTTACATGATTATCCCCTTTGGAAACCAAGTACAATAAAAAGAAATGGGAGATGGAGAAGCAGAAGTGTAATCTTCATTAACCTCACAAAACTGGAGTGGCTTTTTTGTAACAACAAAAATATGTAGGAAATCAAGATTTTAATTATTAAATTAAGCTGGTATACAGCTGAACATGTATAAGAAATGAAGGCTTGAAAAATATAAAAGGCCATTTTTGTTGAATTGCCTTTTCAAGACATAACTGAAGAAACGCAGATCAAGCAGAAGGAATAATCCTTAATAGGAACTACACCTGACTCAGAAGTTCCAAGCAGAAAATAGACGGAGACTAGCAATGCCTTCGCAGAAAATACCATATATGCTCACACCTTTCTTATCTCTCCCTTAGCACCAGGTTATAGCTATTATTGGAGAAAAGATACTGCTTTTGAGTCAGATCAAAGGTCCATTTATGTGGCCATTTCTACATTCTTAGGAAAATTCCGGGGGGGATTAAGTAAAACTACAATATTACCCATTAAGTAAATGAAATTATAAAATTAAGTAGAATAATTGCTTACATCAAGGTTCCTGCAATGATATAGTTCCACAGAACTAAATAATCAGTTAAGTCAGGGGGGGCAGGGGGGAGAAGGTGAGATCAATGAAAGCAAGAAAAATGTATGTTCATGAGAACACAGAAAAGATATCGCGACTTTCCAACTTCCTGCATTTTTCTTCCTAATATTGACATGTAATCCACAATGAGAAGACAAATAAGAGATAATTGAAAAGGCTTTGGTTTTGAACACAGAAGAGAATGTATATTTAGATGGCCAAATATTTGCAATTCAAGAGAAAGGTCATCAGCAAAATTATTTAAGCATGGCATTTTGAGGGAAAAGTCAGAAATACATCTGATTTAATGCATTCAATGTATTGCTACTTTCAGACCACAATGGCTAGCTAATGGATTGATTACAAGTTCTTCATGCAATAGCACAGCTGAAGACTAACAAAATACCCTGTGCACAAAGAAACATTTTGGAAATGCCAGGGAGTGGCACCACTTCTGTTATTATTGCTCTGAAAAGCTCAATAATTGCAGTTCTTCCTGGAAAGAAACAAAATGAGCAGAACCAGAATCTCATTTGGAATGAGGTACAAAATTAGATGAGATCTAGAAAGCCCATCACAGAGACTGTAGAAGATTCAGCTATTTGTCAAGGAAGATATCCTCTTAAGTATCATGGAAAAGATCAGAATATAAAACATTTTAGTTCACAAGAATGGAAACAAATAAACAGAGGACTCTACTACAAAAAGGCCAATCCTTGCAATAAACACAGCAGAATAAGCCGAAGAAGCTAGACTGTAAGACAGCTGCAGTTGTTGGATCTGAATCAGCTTGCTAAGCCCACCAGTGGATGATGCTGGAGCTCTAAAAAGTACCTAGCTAAGGAAAACCTCTATTTTTCAATAATAATTTCTAAGAGGAGAAAAAGAAAAGGAGAAACAAAGTTGACAAATACGTTGGGCTCACATGGGAAAAATCTATCATGTTTTATTTAGCTTTCTATTTAGGGGATGAAAAGAGAGAAGATGCTTCATATCTCCGTTTTCAATGAATAAAAACAATTTCTCTAAACATATACCACATAGCGCTTTTCTACAATTCACAAAAATCACACACTCAAAAAAAAAAAAGGCAAGAAAAAAAATTAAAATATTTAAAAACTTACAGCCCTAAATTCTGTGAAAGAGAAGATACCACTATTAGCTTGGCACAAAAATCCTGCTTTTCCTTGTACAAAGGCCACGCCACTTAACAGAACCACTTCTCCTCCCTCTTTTTATATCTACTTTGCAGAGAAACATTTTTTTTCATCCAGTGATATGTTCTGAACGTTTAGTCTGTGGCTGCGGACATCTCAAGGACAGTAAAGGCTAACAATAAGAACAGAAACAGTATCTTAATTATTTTGTTTTCTTGGATTTATACATAACCCACCCCCCTTCTGGCCACAGTAGTCTACAGTGGCACAGGGGACAGCCAGATTTATACATAACCCACCCCCTTTCTGACCGCAGTAGTCTATAGTGGCACAGGGGACAGCCAGATAAGACAGCTAAGCAGACCAAATGTATCTTTGCTACTGGAAAAGGGAGTATTCTCTTCTTCCAGGCTCGACACTGCTGTTCCCAGTCTGTATACTTACTCTGGCACTCACCTGACCATACAATAAGATAATTCAATTTGCTAACCCAAGGGAGGAGGAAAAAAAATATTCAAGCAAAACAAAAAGAAAAGAAATAGCTTTCTGCTGGGTTCGTTGAGTCGACTTCTCACGTACTTAGAAAAGTGCCAGAGCCACTGCAACAGAGCAGTACAGACATAAGCTGTTCCAAAACCAGAGGAGAGCAAATAGCTGGGACTGCTCCATGCAGAAGCATTAAGACAGGAGAACTGCTAGTCAGTCTCTTTAACATTCACCGACTCCCAAGACTTACTTCTTATCCACCATCTAAGAACCTGCACGATACACCTCAGTCATGCAGCATTGAGTACTTTCCCAAACACAGGTCTCCCTCTCTGAAATCTAATTATGTCAGTAATCCACTACAAAAATCTTTGAGGTTTATTTGAAACTTGTAGGACAAGCTGCTTTTGACATAATACGTGATAAAGAAAATACATATATTAATTTAAGATGTATGGGTTTTTTGAAGGTCAAACAAAATTTTATTTAAAAAGGTCATTCTAACTACAAATGAACCTGTAAAATAAAAACAGCCTCCCAGGTTTTTGGGGGTAAAGTGGGAGAAACTAAACTACAAGAGTGAACCAAGTATCTGCAATTTATTTCAATATTTTTATGCATGTATAACTGTACAACAGATACACAAAGCTCTTTAAACAAGTAGTCTGTACCCTGATCCCAGTCTAATTTGCATGCATTATGTTACAGTTTAAGTCACATGATCACATACTATTTTTCCCCGGGACATCTGCCTCATTCAATGCACTGGACGGACGCCGATCCAGGAAAGCATTAGCATTGTGCACTAAAGGAAGCTGCTCTCTGTAGACCAGTCCATTGAAAATGTGTAGATACACAATGATCAATCCTAGAACCGAAGAAATGCAGGCACTCGGTAAGGGCATTACAAACCGAACAGACAAGGAAAGACCCCCCACAGGCTCACTTAGCGCAGTGAAGATGTGCATCTAAGAAAAGACACACTTATCTAAGGCTAGGTCCCAGCTAGCAAGTTTGAAGCTCCATCCCCTAATAACAAACAACTTTCTTTTCTCAAATTTCAAACAGTCTCCTGGTCACAACCACACCGATTGCTACTACATTATGTGGCATGTTCTTCAAACGGGGGGAAGTGCGTGCCATTGTGTCCTTTTACAACCCCACAAGTGCTGGAAGCAGATACAAGAATTTCTGCAAATAAATTCTGCTATCTGCATGGACTCGATGCCCGACACCCCCGTTCAAGATATTCTAAAGGAAAACCAGAACTTCACAGATTTTTCTTGGCTTTCTAGCTGAAGTAAAAACAATCTGTTTTACCTCGGTTCCATCCTGCCTGCAAAGCTAAGAAATACAGCGCTGACATGGAAATTGCCTTTTTAGGAGACTCAAGGTGATACTATGGTATCAATATACATTAAATACCTTTTTCTTGCATTTGCAGGAACTGGCAATGGTACTTCAAAATCAATTTCTGCAGTTACCCATGCCTCAGGTCTCCTTCCAGTCGCTCAAGGAAGCTTCCCAGCTCCCACCTACGTGTGAACATGGACTTCTGCAGTTCACTTTCATAACCCACTTCTTTTCTGGCTTGTATGTTATCAACAGAATTGCTAAAAAATTCTGCCTGCCAAGTCCGTTGCAGCTGATGAAGTACCACATAGCAAGAACCCATTCTTCTTTGCAGAAGTCAGTTAGAATAGAGATGGGAAGCAGTCACATGTCAAAAAAAACCAAACTTGCAGTACCAAGACAAAGTAAGTTTAGTAACAACATTTACATCAGAATGTTTCCCTTTAAAAGATTTAAAGAAAACATTGTTATCGGATCCTTTACAAACAGCTTTTTAGATTCTTGCGATTTTGACAAAGTTCTGTGTATCCTCAGCTACGCTATTCTCTCCATTCCGCCAGCCTGCCTGACCTCCTGCAGCCAAAAAAAACCCACACCACCAAAACCAGCAAACAACAACAACAAAACATTTACATGAAAGTGACAAAGCGGTTAAAAAAAACAGTAATCCAAGAGTGAGGAGAGATTCTTTGTGGTGTTTCACTTTTTCCCCCCCCGGGTTCAAGTTATGTTTTCCCACGGGTTCAAGTTATGTCAGGGCAGGTTTAGATTGGATATTAGGAAGTATTTTTTCACTGAAAGGGTTATTAAACATTGGAATAGGCTGCCCAGAGAGGTGGTGGATTCACCATCCCTGGAGGTGTTTAAGAAAAGGGTAGATGAGGTGCTCAGGGACATGGTTTAGAAGTGGGTGGGTGGTGCGGTTTTTTTGTTTGTTTTTTTTTTTTCTTCAGTGTAGGTTAACGGTTGGACTTGATGATCTTAAAGGTCCCTTCCAACCTCACTAATTCTATGATTCTATGATTAAATAAAATTTAAAGTCGAGGAGCTTCCACACTAACAAGAGTTCAATTCCAGTAAGACAGACTTCTCAGCATCTGGGCACAGAGTAAATCCCAGAGGAAATTAATCATAGGAAATCACAGCACATTTAATCACGTCTCAAGTTCGGTTTACAAAAACTTTCCCGCCCCACATACTGTTTCACAGGGGCAAACCCCGGGCCGCGAACGCCGCCACGACGTCTTGCACGGCGCTCCAACGGAGAAGAGACGACCGTTGCGCTGCCAGAACAGGCTTTACTCTTTCCCAGTAGCTACATATTTCATGAGCACCTTTGCTTTCGCGGGGAAGAAAATAATTTCGTCAAAGAGCGCAGATGAGCGGACGCTACCTGTGATCTCTGGTCGTAAGAGCGCGGTTCTTACGTGCCTCCAACTCACCGGCGCAGCACCAACGGCCCCTATTTGCTTCCCCCTACGCGCCGTTACGAACAGACGGACTAATTATCAGCTCGTTTTACACACGCCTAAAACGGCGCCCCGCGGGGGTCCACCGCCCCCCCCCCGGTACCCACCGCCCCCCGGCCCGGTACCCGCACCTCCTGCTACACCCACGG
>VUYV01000081.1:3159606-3173335 GCA_008711295.1 Anarhynchus alexandrinus
TCTACCCTAGGAAAATGTGGAAATCCTGTTCTGTATTCCATTACATTATCGAGTCAGTGTCCTATGTAATTTCAGAGAATGAAGATGCAAGCTATAAGAGGAAGAGATAAAAATATAAGACTTCTACAAATAAAGTTTCATTTTGTGCCTGCTTTATGTGACTCCAAAAATAAAGTAGGAAAGATTTGAAGTCAAAGCTGTTCTAGGAAAAATGAGTATGTGGCTCAGTTACCAGCTCTCCAAGTTAGCTGTGACACTGAAGCAGCTAAGAATTAAATTGTAAGGCAATCTATAATTGTAAATTTTTGGCTTACGCTTTTTATTTTTATTTGGCAATCATTTCCAAGTGTTCTGATGAACAGAGCACATAACATTCATTTAAGGGTGGAGAATCTGTCATAAGGAACTGGGAAATGCTTGAAGTTTCTCACATGTGAGGGTCTCTAGACCTTTAAGCTCTGCGTAAAGGGCTGGTTTAGGAACCCATGACGATGAATCCTGCAGCCTGAGAGAACAGTTTTCTCTTAAATATGATAATTTGGTAAAAGCTGTGTTGGAAACCACCTCTCTCTCATATAGTGCAGAGCAACTATGAAGACCAAGAAAGCAAATCAAATGGATCCGTGATTCATTTTGAAACATCTGAATGTTAAACACATAGAATCATTGGATGGTTTGGGTTGGAAGGGACCTTAAAGATCATCTAGTTCCAAACCACCTGCCATGAACAAGGACACCTCCCACTAGACCAGTTTGCTCAAAGTCCCATCCAGCCTGGCCTTGAACACTTCCAGGGATGTGGCCTCTACAACTTCTCTGGGCAACCTGTTCCAGCGCATCACCACCCTTAGTGTAAAGAATTTCTTCCTAATATCTAATCTAAATCTACCCTCTTTCAGTTTAAAACTGCTACCCCTCATCCTATCACTACACTCTCTGATAAAGAGTCCCTCCCCATCCTTTCTGTAGGCCCCCTTGGAAGGCTGCTATAAGGTCTCCTCAGAGCCTTCTCTTCTCTGGGCTGAACAACCCCAACTCTCTCAGCCTGGCTTTGTAGGAAGGGTGCTCCAGCCCTCTGATCACCTTTGTGGCCCTCCTCGTGACTTTCTCCAACATGTCCACGTCCTTCTTACGTTGGGTGCCCCAGAGCTGGACGCAGTACTCCAGGTGGGGTCTCACAAGAGTGGAGTAGAGGGGCAGAATCCCCTCCCTCGCCCTGCTGGCCATGTGTCTTTTGATGCAGCCCAGGATGCTGTCAGCTTTCTGGGCTGCGATCGCACATTGCCGGCTCATGTTGAGCTTCTCATCAACCAACACCCCCAAGTCCTTTTCCTCAGGGCCGCTCTCAATCCATTCTCTGCCCAGCCTGTATTTGTGCTTAGGACTTTTTGAGACCTGGCTAATTAACAGCCTGGTATCACTCATTGTTATTGTTGAATGTTTACATGTAAAATTGTATCGGCATAGGTAGTAACTAGTAGGATACTTTCAGTCTCAAAGCTGTCATTCGGTATGTTACTTGCATGGTAGCACACCTGTGTTTGGCAGCCAATAAAGAATAGCTGCATATCAGAATGGTAAGTAAAGTAAATTCCAAGACTGCACAAACAGGATAAAAATTTACAGGCAAATTCTTAGTTTCAGTATCTTTAAGCAATTGTTTGGCTGAAATGCTACCCCAGAAGAGGTACATCATGTGCTATTTTAGATTTCTAAATGTCAATAGAAACAAAGTCAAAGTTGATATACTTTTGGACAGTAAAGTTTCTTTAACTAGGCGTCATCTTTCGGTTTTCACTAACTGGTCTAATTGTCTATTTTGCCAGTTAATGTTTCACACAAATTCTACAGTATTATTTTTTTGAAGACGTAAAGAATCAGTGCAATTCCTTCTTCTCTAACTTTCTAGGGCTATTTTCTGATTGGGAACTATAAGATATGAGAGTGATCTGTTTGTTGAGATTATAGCCAGTAACTTCTGGTCATCTTCCTGTAAACATTATTAGAACTGGACCCTTAGCTTCAGCTGACAGACCTATGGCAACTTTTTCATGCAGTTGTGTTTTGTTTTCTTCACTTATGTTGCTTAACACTCCTACCAACTGGAGTTATTTTGCACGTCTTTCAGGCAATTCTGTTGTTTTGGATGGTTGGTTCCTTTGCTAAGCTCTCCATTAGGTCCCAGAGTATTTTCTATGGCATTTCTGAGTTCATGAATGAGGTAGCTTTGGTGCTTTCATTTAAAGGAGTGTTTTTTATAGACAGTCTTGGGCAGCGTCTGAAAAAACATCTTTTCTTTAAGCAATGCAAACACGGTTCAATGCCTCCTCTGTTTTTTCTGTTTTCACTTCAGTGGCAGGTTGTTCTCATAATGATATTTCCCCCCTCCCCCCTTCCCCAGCTGATCACTGCTTTGGAAATACAGCTACCTCTTCCATGGTTGTGTTTTACTTCACAGTGTCCTGACTCTCACCTTTATCTTAATTTTTTTTTTTGACAAGTTGAATGGATCTATACTGTGTCTCCAACGTAAAAAAAAAATGTTGTTGTTCAGCAGTAATATGGACATTCCTGTATTAAAAAAAAAAAAAAAGTTCTACAAAATATATTTGTACCAAGAANATATCTGGAAAAAGAATATCTATACTATATTTTCAGAGTGTAATACTTAGATTTTGTAGTTACAGTGAGTATTGAAAATAACCAGAGTGATCAATGCATCCTTCAGGACAGAAAAGTATACGTGTAGAATATATGGCATGTACTTTTTCAGTGAGGGCCCTATTGGTTTTGTGTAAAGCATTATGCTTAACTGAACTTAATCTAGTCCAACATTGCATTCACGTTTAGAGGAACTGAGAGGTAGGAATATCTTTGTACCTAGAACAGTATGGTCTTGATCCTGGGTTAGGATCGCTGGTTGCTTCTGTCTCTGAAAGAATAAGCAGTAATGTATTTCTTTCTAATAGGTGTTTGATCAGCTGTGTCATTGCTAAGACATACGTAAGTTATCTGCCTGTCTCTTGTGGCAAATACTGCCTGTGATTTCTATGTTATAGTTGACAACTTGACAGCATTTTTGTGGAGCAGTTGCCTTTTTTTTTTTTTTTTTTTGTTTTTTTTGGGTTTTTTTTATTTGTTTTTTTTTTTTGTGTTCCTTTTTTTTTAATTTTCTCTGTTTTTTTTTTTTTTTTTTTTTTTTTTTTTTGGATGTATTGGGTTTGATCCATCAGGTTTTATTGCTAGCGTGCCATTTTTCATAATCATCTCAGATCCTTTAATCACTGAATACCAAATAGCTTTATAGTAAATAAAATTTATTTTTTAAAGTTTTAATCCAGATAAATCCAATTTCATTTATATCCTCAGTTGTTCCTATAGGAAATAACACATAATGAAATTTTATCATACAATGGAAATATATGTTCAGATTTTATTCATAAATTCTTGTTAAGATGTGGAAAAGAAAAATGCTGTTTGAATTTTGATACGCAAATCAGAGTACTGCATGCAAGCAGTTTTCTGTATGTTTTTACTGAGGCCCTGTTTCTATAAAATGTACTATTGCAGGAATAGCCTAATTGAAAACGTTGGGCTGAATATGTGAGTCATTAAAAATTAATGACTTCTAAATTCATTACAAAATTGTCATGTTGTCTTTAAACAGAAGTTCTTTGGTGTCCAATAGTTTGCATCCACAGTGGTTCTTTCTACTTCTTTCATATTTAAAAAGAGTACTTTTACATTGGCAGAAACAACAAATGTGTATCTTTCCACTCGGTAATGCGTCTGCTTTTATCCTAATGCCCAAAATTTTATCCCTTATTTAGGAAAAAAAAAAAATTATAATGTCCTTATTCCTTTTGACACATCCAGTTCAACTCTTACTGAAGTAAATGTTAGCTCTTTGGTGTCTGGTGAATGTAAAGACAGACCATTGGAAGCTCCTAACTCCCCATTTTCCAGTGGTGAGTGTTTTGGTTATGGCAGCAACTTTTGTAATTTGGAAATCAGCAAGCTTTTAAGAAACTTTGGCAAATGTGTGGTGAAGCTTTAAAAAATGTGATGATGTTATTCCAGAGGCAAGAAAGGGTAGTCAAGAAAAGTAGACATTAGTGTGCCATTGATAATGATTTTAGTGTGTTTCACTACTACTGCCCACTATGTTTATGGAAGAAGAGGACACAGTAAGAAGATCTTATCTTCGAGGATACAGTGGTAGCTTGGAGTTTAGAAACCATGTATTATGGAGAGAGAGAAGTTCTGGGAAAAACGGTGTATGGGCTTGTTTGATTTTGCTTTGTTTTGTTGTTCTTCACTGGCTATCGAGACAAATATTGAAACTCTAGGGTTCTCTGACAGTGAAGGGGGAAATTAATTTTATTGCTGTCAAATGAAACATCACATAATACCTTAACTGACATTGAACACTTCTTGGCGAAAACTAGTTGCAGCATAGTTTGCTAAATACTTAAGCCATTGCATCAGTGACATATTTCTGCCATTTCTCAATTAACTCTCCCACCCTCATAACATCCTGGAACAATCAAGAATGGATGAATAACTTAAATAGAATCATAGAATATCTTGAGTTGGAATGGACCCAGAAGGATCATCGAGTTCCAATCCCTGCTCCTCGCAGCACTGCCTAAAACTGAATCGTATGACTAAGACCATCATCCAGATGCTCCTTGAACTCTGAGAGGCTTGGTGCCATGGTCACTTCCCTGGGGAGCCTCTTTGAGTGACCGACCACCCTAAGTATGCGGATAGATAAATATTTGACCTAAACCCCTCTTTGAGTCATTGCCTTGTGAAATGTCTTTGGCTTTATTATAATAAATTATGACTATTTAAAATGTACTTTTAATATCTCATTTTACATTAACTTTGTTAAAGGATGGAGTAGCTGAAAATCAAGAGGTGATGCTAGTCATGACTGGGATTTAAGAATGGGTGTTGGGAGATGATTAATACATCAGAAGTGACTCAGGTTTTTATTAAAAACAAGCATCGCTGAAAAGTGAGTGATGGCTGGCATACTGGACTGACAACCATGTTCTTAAATGGGAGGGAGGGTATTTGTATATACCTATATATATCTAGGTATATGGGTATATCTAGGTATTTGTATATACCTATATATATCTAGGTATATAGGTATATCTAGATATCTAGGTATATCTATTGGTAAGTTACAACCAAGCAGAGAAAAAGACTGAAAAGGACTGTGAAAACCATTACAGTAGGGAAAAAAAAAATCGATTTTCCAACTTCAGTCAAGATGATCTGAACTTGAAAAAGTTAGGTAAAGTGAAGGCAGAAATATGTATCTAGCTTTTGTTCTCTGACTTGAACTGCTGTTCATTTTCCCATTTGGAAGAAAGGAACTATTAACATTTGTAGCCAGCAGTATATATTATACTCTGAGTATATATATATATTATACTTCTGAATTGTCTGTAGCAAATGCTTAACTGTGGATGTTTTGGATATTTTTTTTTAAGCTTTTTTTGCCTATGAGAAAAAATATTTTTGGTTAGCTATTTATGCATCATATAAATTTACAGCTCTCAGACGCATAGGAATAAAGCAAGAACATATATACTGGAAAGCTTGCCATTTTTCTAGTTGTAGCAGTTGCTCCAATAAAAGATGTTACCTTGTAAGCCTTGTCTCACAAGAGTGGAAACCCTGTTCTGTGGTCACCGATGTTTCATATGCAGTAGTCCTAGGGGAGAATAACCCTCTGAGGAATTCAGGGCTAAATGAAGAAAACAGCTAGGATTTTATGTTTCTGAAAGTGAAGTAAGGTTTTGAGAGTTTGGGTGGGTTTTTTTGTTTGCTTTTGTTGTTGTTTGTTTGATTTTTTTAAAATCATTAATAACTATTTATGAAGCTTCTGTGATTCAGGATAGTTTTGACTGGTAGTCACAAATGACAGTGGCATTACTTTGGAGAAACATGGAAGAAACATGTCATCTTATATTCCTGATGAAGTGGCTGTGAATTGTGATGGAGGACTGTCTCACCGAACATGTATGCTCTGTGACTGATGTATGGGTTATTGTCTCGGTTCATTTGGTATTGTAGTAGAACCTAGAGACCCTGCTTTGCTGAGCGTTGCATAAAGCCATACTAACTAGGTTATTGCTTTGTCTTCTCTAGTTAGTATATATGCTGCTTAAAGGGAAGAGAAATGAAATACTCATCTCTATCTGTACATATGCAGCTGAAAGAAAGAAGTAATAAGTGAATAGCCTGAGGTCCTACAGTGTGCACCAGAAGTATCGTTATTTAAAACCGAGCCTGTATTTTCTGATTCCCAACCCAATCATCATCTCTCAGCTGCAAATCTCTCAAGTTTCTTTTCTGGCAGATTGGAAATATTCAGCTATATTGGAGTGATATGGTATTTGTGGTGAGAAAGTTTTTGATTTTTGTGGAGTCAGCTGAATGAAATAAATAATTAAAAAGAAGAATATAAGAAAAAGTATACTGAAAATGAGAAAAGAACATTACTATATCACCTCCCAGTAAGTTGGTTGGTTCTTGAAGTAATCTGGAAGGAGGTTTTTTGAATTTGTTTTTTTCCAGAATGATGACTGTTGTTATTTATTTTTCAAACTTATTCAGGGGCTATCAGTCTTTATTTAATCACTGGTTTATGTTGACTCAATTTTCTGAGTTTTTATTTAATTTCCTCAGATATTTTTCAGTTGTTCTATGCATTGCTTTGCCATGTGTGGTGTCATCATTAGAATTCAAAAAAGCTGTTCCTGGTGCTCAGTCTTGCACATTGTATGAAATATAGCATAAGCTTTGGGTTCATTGAAAAGTATTGAAGCTGCACATGCTAGGAAATATTTTAGGGTCAAGTATATGATCACTAGTTGAAACTTTGTCTCTGCTGGGGATTTCTAATAGTAGCTACTTGTGCTGCTGCAAAGTCCTAATGTTTTGACAGACTAAGATACTATTTATAGCTTCTTTGAAAATGTAGTAAATATTTCTTCTGCAAATTCTGACACAGAATAGTTGTTTTAACTGTTTGCATTAAGTAATTGCTTCCAGTGGATGAGTTTAGATCAAGTAGTCAATCTAGACTGATGCTGAATGCTTTTAGTTCTCCCATTATTTTTTTTTTCAAATTAAAATATCAGTCAGTAAATACTTTCTTTTATGTTATTTATTGTGGCTAATGATGTGATTTTTTTCAGAGCGTGCTAGTGAAAGCATCCATCAATTGAGATATGCCTTGGAGGAAAGACAGTTTGCAGAGGGTGAGGGTGAAGCTGGATTTGACCAGTGCTCTGTGGACAGGGGCAACGATGACAGTGGGAATGCAGCCTGGCAAGAACTGCACCACAGTCATGCAGGTAAGATTACTCTGAAAGCAAATAGTTTAAAAATTGTTAGAAATTGTACTAATTTTTGTTATAATGTTTTTTATCTCTTCCTAGTTAATCAACTTAAAATTTTGTTGCAACATCAAGAAAGAATGGAAAGTGAGGTCTCTCCGTCAAGGAGGAAGACGCCATTCTGTGTATGTTTCTTCTTCTTGTTTCTTTTGTGTTGTTTGGATGAACGGCATGCGTGATGAGATCAATTTTCTAGTAACCAGGAAGGAAAAGAAGCACCGAATCACTTCTGTATTCTGAAATATAGGAGATTCTTGAGGCTATGGCCAGAACTTGGTATGCTTATTACCACAGAGGAAGAGAAAGAAATCTCTAATACAAGATTTAGACTTTTTTCCTCTTTTGTCGACCATGCAGTGTGGGTCACAGTCCACCAAAAGTTCATCCTTTTTGTTTTAGAAACGGTTGGGATCAACTACGTGGAGAAATTTCTGTAAAAGCAGCCTCTGTTTTACTTTGGCTGTACTTTAAGGATTCTCAAAGGCCTTCTTATGCTGTAACTATGCTTTTTCTTTGGAGGATTAGAGATGTTCATGTAACAACAGGTTTTGTAGCGCTCTGCCAAAATGCAGTGGTCTCTGTCAAAGTTAGTTTACACCCTTAAATGGGCTTCTCAGATTGCAGCACAACACGCACCAAAGTACATGCAGTGGACAGTTTGGTTACTAGTATCTAGCAGTTGCTCTGTGTCCCCATAGGAAAATAATTCAAAAGCATTGTTCCAGTTTTATATTTTTGTCGCCTCCACTGACGACTGGTTTGTACTAAGCAAGACAAGTAACTCTTTGCTGTCGAAGTTGAGGTAGCAGCAGAGCAATCTAAAGCCTGTATTCCTGCTGTGTTGCTTTGAGCCTGTGTGATGAGCCTGGGTCTACTGCTCTGACATTGAGAAATTTTATTTAAAGTTCAACTTTTCTGAATGTTCTAAAATCCACAAGTTTAGTCTGATTATCCTGCCAGGTATTTTTGCCTCATAATGGTGCAGGATAGAATTAGTGTTTTGTAGCTCAAAGGAACGATGTGTCATTGATTGATCTTGACATGATGTGACACGACATGAATCAGTATCTGTTTGTATTTAGCCTTTGGATAGGAAGGAAAGCATCTTATAATCCATCTTTGTGAAAGTTTTCCACTTATATTGGGAAATCTTAGTAGAGTGGAAAAATTCAGAAAATGGGATTCTTATTTCTAAGATAGTGCTTTCAAGGAGTGGATTAAAGAAGAGAAAAGATGGGAATTTACTGTATTGATAGGGCATTGTCCCATTTCTTCTTGAAGTTTCCAATGAGAGAGATTATGTGAAGCGATGGCCTTATTCTCCTTTTCAACCGACCTCCATCTGCTTTCTAAAGAGGATGTGAAATTGTTCTGAAGACAGACCAAGTATAAAGTTCAAAAAATGTGGAAGTACAAAAGTGTGCACACACCAAAAAACCCCAAACCCGTATAAAATACGAGCTTGTCTGGTGGCTTGCTAGACACTGCAGAAATGCTTCTTGTATTAAGAAGAATCAGATTCCCCAAGGGTCAAGCAAAGGAAACTTAGATTATGAGTAACCTTAACCTTTTGCTTTGAATTATGCTGAAATACCTGATGACTGCTGAATAGTAGATGACTGCACGTGTCTATAGCTAAATATATTTCACAGAAAGTATACTGTTTAGTAAACTTTACATTTCACATGTATAAATAACATTGTCTTAGCAAAATTCCCTTCTCTTGCCCATTGATAAAAGTTGCAATAGATATGAAATTGACTATGTCTTTTCTTTGCATACACCCAGATAACAGTGTAGAGATTTTCCTTTTGCTCTGTACCTCGTTACCTCGAGGCCCAGCAAAATTGCTTCATACAGCAGCTGCAGTTCTACAAGCTGAGTTTTGGCTACCCTAACCGTACCCAGCCTGCATTCCTGACGCTCATTATAGCTGGACTTCTGTGACTGATTCCCGTTTTTTCTTGCCAGTTTGCAGGGCAGCAGGTTTAAGACTGCCAGCAGGACAGTGTCTAATTCTGGGGTTAGAGGTTTGAAATTTGAGGCATTCTGGAAAAGTACAAGGTGGGCCAAATTATTTGGGATGTTGGCAAAACTATTTGTCACTGTGTAGCATGCCGGCCTCTGAAGCTGCCACCCTGATTAGTGGATTTTACCTTTAAAGGTTGGGCAGGGAATCTTAATACCTTGTTGGGGGAGAAAACCCATCAATTGTTGGCAGAACCTGTAGATAAGATAACTAGTACATGTAATAGCTAGCCATTCGTAGCTTGGATTGAATTTTGGTTTTCTTTTCAATGGTGAATGTTTCAAAAATCATATTTAAAAACAAAGATGTAGGTTTGTGGCTCTTTTAGGAGATTGAGAAATCCAGCTGTTTGGTTAGTTCCTGAAAATGAGTTCTATGATCTTTAAGACTTTATGTAAATTTGAGAAGCATATCTTGGAATATTTTTGCACAAAAGGTGTGTTTCTGACCTGATATCACAGATATTGGTATTGTTTCAGAACTAGCTAGGGCTTGCATTGATACACTTTCTTTTAGCTTCAGGTATTAAAATAGTTCATATAGGTCAACTAGTGTTAGACTGTACTTAGTTCTTTCAGTGGATGAAATTTGCAATAGCAGAATATCAAACTAAGGTAGTAAAACAATATTGAAATACGTAAAGAGGATGAGTGAGCATCTGATAGTAAATGATTTATTTAAATTTGAATGTAGAGACTCCATTAAATATTTTTGTGGTTATTCAAAGGCAGTTTCCTTGCAGACTAGCATATTTATGCTTAATACTGTTACTCCATTAAGATTATTCTAAAGTATGTTGTACTTCATTAGAACTAAGTAAATTATTAAACTATAAAAAAATATTTGTTATATCCACTCTAAATAAGTCCTTTTTCTTAGACTGACAAGAACTGTTCGTTGCTAATAGGAACAGAGAGGCTGTAGTTTTCAGGAAACAATTTATGATTTTAAGGGCATTTTAGTAATATTTATTTACATTATTTATCTGTACCATATTCTTAGGAGTAAATGCTGTTATAGCAATTGTTTTTCACATTTTGTAATCAAAAAACAAAAATGTACATTTTGTAAAAAGTTTAATCCCTGTTTAAATCTTGCTGAGCAAGGCAGAGATGTAATTGTTTATCTCGAATGGGCAAGGATTGTCTTCATTACCTTCTTTAATTAGTTATTTGTGAGGCTATCAAAAATTTTACCTATTTGTAGGGTCTTCAGAATGGTGTTGTTAGAACTGACTTTTAAAATGCCAATAATCAAGTTCTTTGATAAACACAATATCTATTGTACATTTTCCTGTGTTTCTATGGAGGTATTACAATTGAAGTCATAGTTGTGTTTCTGTAGCAATTGTTACTGAACATTTAGAGGATTTGCCTTTGATGCACATCCATAACCTGTTAAAATTCAAGGCATTTTTATATTCATTTCACAGCAAAGAAAATACCCCCTTACATTCGTCTAAAATGGACGATGCACTTAAATAGCGCTATGAATTTCATTTACAAATTGGTTTGTGGATATGATTTACTCCTGCTTTAAAAATGTGCTTAATCAAGCAGCCGTACATTTTAACAGAAGTGACATATTTACTTTTTGTATTGAAGTATTAAAGTTCTTACTGTTTCTTCCTTCCTCCTAATCTAGTGCTTGGTGACTTTTTATCAAGTGTACGTACTATTCTGTGTGCAAGCAACATGTTATTGCAATAAATGGAAAACCAGAAAATAACATGTGCTATTCTTTACTTCCTTCAGAAACCCCCAGAAGCTGCAACTGGAGACTTACCAGCCCTTTCTGATCTCGTTCCTATCATCAATGATCAGTCACAGTACATTAACCATTTAGAAGCAGAAGTGAAGTTTTGCAAGGTATTAGACAATATATGTCACCTACTAAAACCCTGGTCCCCTAAATATGAAAAATTGCTTTTAAAACAGCTTACACTTAGTCTTGAGATTGATTGTTGTAATGACCAAAACTGAGCCAAACGCAGTTCAGTAGATACTGAGCCTCACCATGCGTCTTGGTGTCTGTGTAGTGTTTAAGGGTCTTCAAAGAGATGTTTACATCCTATCACAAATACAAATAAGTATTTTTTTAAAGAAATTATATGGAAATTCATGCTACAAAAAAGCGAAGTCTATCTTTTGAGTATTCTTATTCTATAAGGGCTAAAATAGTGGAGAATGTTAATCTAGACTTTTGGTCTCAAGATGTATTTAAATGTTGATAGCCGTCTCAAGGAGCCTTTTACATGCAGTTCCTGTGTCCTATAGGAGGAATTGTCTGGGATGAAAGATCGAGTACAAGTAGTTGTACTTGAAAATGAGGAACTCCATCAGAAACTGAAATTCTTAACTGCGGAACATACGTTGAGAGAACAAACTCTTCTAGATGCCTCAGTAAGCTTTTGTTTTTCTGTTGTTTTAATCAGTGTTCAGGGACCTGATTCTTTTTAAGGAAGGCTATATAAATGGTTATCCATACACTGAATTTTAATCAAAATTTAATGAGAGTTTGTAAACATGGATTTCAGTGGATAACATCATTATAGTAGGGTGCCAACCTAATTAACTTATTTATTGGTTCTTATATTCTACTGTAATAAAAATTATAAGATTCAGTACATCTATAATTGACATTTGTTTAAAAAAACAGCCTACATAATTATAACTGAAGCATTAACGTTTTTATTTCAGGCAAATACTCAGAACTCCTGGCCTGTGGGTGGTCATGACTGTAGCACGCGTCAGCCTGTCACCTCATCGCCGGCACATAAGAGAGATCAGGCTTTTATTACAGCAGCTGTTGGAGAAATAGAAAAATGGCATGTAGAACTGGTTGGTATTTACTTTTTTTGCAGAGTCATACCTTTGCAAAACCTTTTGGTGCTTCGTTGGTGCTGCAGTTCTGATGATTAATTTTGTAACAGACATACAGGAGGAATTTTGGTTGACTGAACCTTAATCCGAGGTCAAATTTTATTCTCTTAAACCTCATCTTCTCATTATACTCTAATTAATATTATTATCTAGTTAGACACAGATGGCAGGTTGTATCTGCCGATGTTGATTTCCCAGAGATAAGTATTGTTTTAAGACTGTAAGGCAAGCTCTGAGTCTTTCTGCTCCTGAAGCAGTACAAGGTCAGTAAGGTTCAAAAGTGGCTTTGTGCAGTCTGTTTTCCCTTAGCTGAATTACACATTTTGTGCTTTTAGAGATACAGGGAAGCCCTAGTGATTCAGAGATGATGTTTTCTTTATCCTGCATTTTTAGTTTGGGAAGATATTCTTTAAATTTTTTCCTATGAATTAATGGGGTAGCATTGCCATCTTTTGGGAAAAACGTGGTTAACTGAAAGTTTGATGTTTTTTATCCATGTACCATATATGTGCTGTGGAATTTAAAGGGTACTTTAATTCTTCAAGATAATTATATGTATTTATTATTTTTTCCCAGTAAAATATATTTTTGTTGGGTTTGTGCCTCATCTAGAGCTACAAAACCTCTTCAGTGATCACTAATGCCTGCAGCTGTTTGAAAACTAGTTTTTACAGTAATTGCACTTCTTCATCTGCCGTATTTAAAGCAAGAGAGTAATATTGATTGTGACTTCTTTCTAAGCGTCATAGTGAGCTGAATTTCTGGTGTTTTGTCTGGTTTGTTATCACCATTGTATTTAACATTGGTGCAGTTGATTTATATATCTAGCTCTTCACCAGGTAATGAGAGTAACTCACTGTATTATAAATAAATAGCCTACCTACTTGAAGTTCTTCAGAATTCTTCTTTTATTTCTGCTGACTTGTGGGAGAGTAAGAGCAAACTTGAGACAAGACCATCGATTTGTGTAAATCATTGTAGAGGGCTGCAATTGGAGCTGGAGCAGTTTACCATGTGAGGATCTAGCAAGATGTATAGAAATAAGAAAATGGGAGGGTTGTTCGTTTTGTAGACTTTCACAAGTGTGAAATATTTAGATTTCTGTGACACTAGCTTTTCAACAAGTTTATGTCTTCAGGGGAAAAGAATGAACATGGTTAATGTCTAGATTTCTTTGTAAAGACAGTATTATGAAGAAAGCAAAAGACACTTTTCTCCCATCTTTTCTAAAGGAGAAACTAAAACTTCTTTATCAAGAAAGAGTCAATATCCTTGATGCTCAAATACAGTCTCTAAGGTAAAGTGAAATGTTTTTGTTTTTCTTAAAATTATTGTTAATAAATTATCACTTCATAAGAACATGAACCACTCCTAATTTGAATTTAAGTAAGAGAAAG